>SJYT01076854.1:93809-120802 GCA_006410635.1 Cephalophus harveyi | reverse complement strand
TTTTTTTTTTTTTTTTTGCTTACTCTCAGTTTTTCAAATTTCTTGCCAAGGTATACTCATAATTCTCAGGTTTAGTAACTAATCTGTCAGTTACAATACTTTTATTTTATAAATTTTTTAAAAATTCCCTTTAGAGGAAAACACTAATTGACTTTTCCACAGTGTCAATTCTACTTCTCTTATTTCCACATGGATGTTAATTTAGCAATGTAATTAAAATGTAATTTTAATTAGTTATTTAATTTAATTTGCCATTAAAATTTGGTCAATTCCACTTTCTCTCCTTGTCTAAATTAATTTTTCCCTATGAATCCCAGTATCTCACAGAGACATATTCTTTGCATATTTTTCAGTGGATGAATGAACATTTTCTAGAATAATTTTTATTTCCTATAGGGCCTAGACAGTATATTGAAAAGCAGAGACATTACTTTGCCAACAAAGTTCTGTCTAGTTGAGGCAATGGTTTTTCCAGTGGTCATGTATGTATGCGAGAGTTGGACTGTGAAGAAAGCTGAGCACCGAAGAATTGTTGCTTTTGAACTGTGGTGTTGGAGAAGACTCTTGAGAGTCCCTTGGACTGCAAGGAGATCCAACCAGTCCATTCTGAAGGAAATCAGCCCTGGGTGTTCTTTGGAAGGAATGATGCTAACACTGAAACTTCAGTACTTTGGCTACCTCATGTGAAGAGTTGACTCATTGGGAAAGACTCTGATGCTGGGAGGGACTGGGGGCAGGAGGGAAAGGGGACGACAGAGGATGAGATGGCTGGATGGCATCACCAACTCGATGGATGTGAGTCTGAGTGAACTCCGGGAGTTGGTGATGGACAGGGAGGCCTGTCCTGGCCTGCTGTGATTCATGGGGTCGTAAAGAGTCGGACAAAACTGAGCGACTGAACTGACTGACTGATGGATTTCAGAAATATGCATTTATTTAGAATGTTTAGGATGATATATTTTCCATTTTGCTACAAAAACTTATACAAGGCCTTGCTTTTTTCTTTATTTTAATTCATATTTTTATCAAGAAAGATACATCCAGAAAAATAAGCCTATTTATTCAATGTAATATGACCTAACATGCCCACTTCAATAGCTAATTTATATCATGGATTTTTCTAGGTGACTTTCCTTCATTGAGGTGAAATGGTTACTTTTGTTCAATATAGAGTTCTTTACTTATGATACAATTTGACATAGAATAGTAGTTCTTCATGTAAGTGTTGTATATAATGAATACAACTAATATAAATGTTTTGACACTTCATACATTTCCCCCATCCCTACTCATTTCAGTAAATGACTGTTGCCTGAGCCAATAATCTTGGAGCTGTCAATGATTCTTTCCTTTACCTCACAGTCAATCTGCTTTCCTCTTCATTCATTCTGCCAGAGCTTCTTTGGCTCTGTTTCTTTCTGTATCTTGACTTGGCTAAGGCTATTACTTAGAACTTTTGGGATGGAATACTAATGTCTTGCCACAAAAGTAGATTTTAAGAAATGTAGTTATATGACAAACACAGAACAATCTGAAAGACAAGATCTGAGGAAAAAAAGGTCACATCTTTATTATTTAATGGATATTATATTAATTATTGCATTTAAAATTACATAGTAAAAGACACGGAGAAGTAATTAGCATGCTAATTTACTATTATCACATAGCAGTAATTTTCAAACCAATGAAAGCATAAAACTATGAAACCATATGGTACGTATATTATAAGGTAACCTGTTCCATTCTTTTGAGTTGCTACTACTGCTTTTGAAACAGGCACAGGAAATAAAAAGGCTACTGGAATGCAGACTAGAAAAAGTATTCCCACTAGGCTTTGCAAAATGAAAGTTAGAATCCCTAAGTGGAAACATATTTCTAAAAAATAAGTGTTCTGTTCTCCATAGCCAAGATAATTCTGTTAAGGATGAAAAATATTTTATACATTTGATCACATTTTATGTTATGTTTAAAAATATCCTAGAGAAAATGAACATTGGCACAGAAATTATAATGCACTACCTGAAGTTCAATGTAAAAATCAATACTATTATAACAACATAGTGTTCTTGGCCCTTGAGATTGAACTGTTCAATCATATTGCTCTTGAGGTACATGATACTAGCTTCTTTCTCATTATAAAGGAGGAAAATATCTGTTTATCCTGGTTATCTATTGCTGTGTGACAGACTACCCCAAAATGTAATAGCTTGAAACAAAAGCTGTTTTATTTGTACAAGTTTCTGTGAGACCCAGAATTCAGACCTAGCATAGTAGGTAAAGTGTGCTTTTGCATGTGTTATCTATAGGAGTTAGAAGATCAAAGATAGCTTCTCCAGTCACATGTCCTAACTTCACCTAGGAAAGATTAAAGAGTTGGGCTGGCTGGAACAGTTCAACTAAGGGTTAAATGTCTAGGGTCTCTGTATTTGCTGTCATCTGGATTTCTTGGTTCATTCCTATGCAATTTCAAGGCCCCTTCCTTTTCGCATGGCCTCTCTATGACCCCATTATCTCTCCAGCATGGTGACTAAAATTTTTCCATGGCAGCTCAGGACGAATGTAAAAGCAAAAGCTACAATGTGTAAGGTTAGACATGAAACTGACACAGTATTGCTTTTACTGAATTACATTGTCTAAAGCAAAAAAAAAAAAAAAAAAAAATAGGTAGGGGACTACACAAGGCTATGAATCCCAAAAGGTATGAAATATTTGGAGGACAATCAAAGGAATGAGTGAGTGAGTGAAAGTCACTCAGTCATGTCCAACTCTTTGCAACCCCATTGACATACAGTCCATGGAATTCTCCAGGCCAGAATACTGGAGTGGGTAGACTATCTCTTCTCCAGCAGATCTTCCAGACCCAGGAATCAAACTGGGGTCTTGTGTAATGCCGACAGATTCTTTATCAGCTGAGTTATCAAAGGAATAGTCTTCTACAATTCATCCTCTCACTTCTAATAGCTTATAGTCAACACACAACCAGCATACACTCTCCCAAGATACCCAAAGACTTACCCAATTATGGCATCAGGTTCAGTCTTATAGTCCAAGATCTTGTCTTCAAAACCAGGTCCAGATGTGAATGAAAGGCCTCTGTTATAACTTTGCTCACTCAGAAGACCTGTGAATTGAAAAGACAAGTTGTCTGTCTCTTCCAAGGAATTGGAATGCCTCACTCCTAATAGATTGTGAGGAGTTTGGAGTTGTAAATTGCAAATCCACTCTGATTTGAAACATTGGTTAAATAGATTTAAATTTATAAGAATAATTAAGACTGTAGTGGACGTTAAAGGTGGTTTTTGAGATCCTTTTTACTGGGCTAATGTCTCCATCAATAAGCTGCTTGTGAATGTTGACTTAGAGCTATCCAACAATATTTGGACTAGCATCTCCAGATGGCCCAATATATATCAGTAGATCTACAGTCATGTGTGTTTTTGGAATTAGTGTTTCCCATCCCTGAGACCTTGCATGAGAAACACTGGGCTGGAAGAAGCACAAGCTGGAATCAAGACTGCCAGGAGAAATATCAACAACCTCAGATATGCAGATGACACCACCCTTATGGCAGAAAGTGAAGAGGAACTAAAAAGCCTCTTGATGAAAATGAAAGAAGAGAGTGAAAAAGTTGACTTAAAGCTCAACATTCAGAAAATGAAGATCATGGCATCCGGTCCCATCACTTCATGGGAAATAGATGGGGAAACAGTGGAAACAGTGTCAGACTTTATTTTTTGGGGCTCCAAAATCACTGCAGATGGTGACTGCAGCCATGACATTAAAAGACACTTACTCCTTGGAAGAAAAGTTATGGCCAACCTAGATAGCATATTGAAAAGCAGAGACATTACTTTGCCAGCAAAGTTCCATCTAGTCAAGTCTATCGTTTTTCCAGTGGTCATGTATGGATGTGAGAGTTGGACTGTGAAGAAAGCTGAGTGCTGAAGAATTGATGCTTTTGAACTGTGGTGTTAGAGAAGACTCTTGAGAGTCCCTCGGACTGCAAGGAGATCCAACCAGTCCATTTTAAAGATCAGCCCTGGGTGTTCTTTGGAAGGAATGATGCTGAAGCTGAAACTTTAGTACTTTGGCCACCTCATGTGAAGAGGTGATTCATTGGAAAAGACTCTGATGCTGGGAGGGATTGGTAGCAGGAGGAAAAGGGGATGACAGAGGATGAGATGGCTGGATGGCATCATGGACTTGATGGACGTGAGTTTGAGTGAACTCCGGGGGTTGGTGATGGACAGGGAGGCCTGGTGTGCTGCAATTCATGGGGTCGCAACGAGTTGGACATGACTGAGCGACTGAACTGAACTTATCCCTGAGACTATAGGATTTATGATTTTAGGCTCAGTTCCTTTAAGAGGGACAGTTTTGCCAGGGAACACAGTTAGAGTGCCATTGTACTTAAAACTATGGTATTTACCAGTGACTTTGGGCTCCTGATATTCACAGAATAAAAGAAACAAAAAGAAATTATTACTGTCAGGAGTAATTGAAGCTTATCATTATAAGGCGGAGTAGGACTTGTACAAAATAATGGGGGCAGTGAGGAATGCATTTGACATTCTGGTAATCTGTTTGGCATCTACCCCCAGTTGTAATTATTAAGAGATGAATATAGCAACCAAGATCTAACAAGGGCATGCATTAATAGATGACTATAGAAATCAAGGTCTAATATCCCTCAGAAAGGAGGGAGGGTCAGTGTCACTATTTTTGTTCACTCAGTTGTGTCCAACTCTTTACAACCCCATGGACTATAATCTGACAGACTGCTCTGTCCATAGAGTTTCCCATCAAGAATACTGTAGTGGGTTGCCATTTCCTTCTCTAGGGAAACTTCCTGGGCCAGGGATCAAACCTGAGTCTCTTGCATCTCCCTATGGGCAGGGAGAATCTTTACCACTGAGCCACCAGAGAAACTCCAGTGTTGTTGACTGCTCTCTTCATCTCCCCTTCTTCTATAAGCATCCCATTCTCAGGCTCTATTTTTAAGGTAAACAAAACAAGAAGCAGGCAACTCTTAGTTGAAGATCAGTTTTACCCTTTATTAGTTGGATATTTTGTATAATTCACTGCTGCTGCTGATAAGTCGCTTCAGTCGTGTCCGACTCTGTGCGACTCCATAGACGGCAGCCCAACAGGCTCCCCCATCCCTGGGATTCTCCAGGCAAGAACACTGGAGTGGGTTGCCATTTCCTTCTCTGGAGGATCTTCCTGGGCCAGGGATCACACCTGAGTCTCTTGCATCTCCATATGAGCAGGCAGATTCTTTACCACCGAGTCACCAGGGAAACTCCATGGTGAAATAATTCACTAGATTTCTTTAAGTCTGTTTTGTCCTCAATTTCAGAAGTAATTCTGTCATAGAGCTTTTGTGAATATTAAGAAAATTAAATAAAATAATTTTGCTGGAAAAATGGTATAGTTGGAAAAAATGGCATACAGAATAATTATTCAAAAATTTTAGCTAATGTTGTCATTCCTCTTTTGTTTTACTCTTGGGGATTATACAACAATTATTAATTTCACTAAGAATTGTTTCTGTAAGGACATTAGCTGAAGTTGATTCTCTTTCTATACACAACCGAAATACTCATTGACAAATGGAAGCCATATGAGAGTATTTCTTCTTGAGAAATATATTGTTGTTACTGATACATGTATCTGTCTTTTTCATCAGCCCATTTGTGAAGGGCCCATTGTTATTGACCCATGTTATTTAGCTTTAATGTGTATATTTGAAATAAAATGCATCATATAAGTTATATTTATTATTTTTATTTTCATGTATGCTTCTCCAGGTATGTGTTTCTATATAGTTGTAGATTCTATAGATTAGCTTGCTTGTTGAATATGATTACTTTGACATTATTTTATCAGAAATTTAGGTATCTGAGCTTGAACCAGTCTATTTGATATCCATGTCAAAGAAAACTCATACTTTTAAATCTCAACAATCTCATTATTCTTGAAAACTTGACAGTAATGATTTGACATGTGTCTCATATGAAACATTACTACTTAGGTAAATTCTGGGCATAAATAACTTTGTAGATCACTATGAAATCAAGCAAAATATTAAAAACAGAAATTCTTAGCTAAATAATGGAAACATGACATAACTATATCCAGCTTATACCCACCACAAGGCAGAATTTGGACAAATTTTATAGTAATTAATTTAGCCTCTACTCCCACATTACAGTTTAACTAAAATATTCTTTAAAAGAAATAGGTAAATCTCGTGCTTATAATATCCTGAATGAATCACAAGCAATTAAAACTACCTACTAGAAATATAGTAGTTTATATAGCATGGTCACTTTTTCCCAGTGTCTAAGCCAGTTCTTGGGAGTGTCATTAGATTGTTTTGGAAGCTGTAGTAGACTTAATATTAAGTCATCACTTTACTGCAGCAAATGGCTTGTACTGTGGATATTTTAAAAATTACATTAAAAAATCCCATCTCATTTATTTGTAAAGAAGTAGCACATAAACAAGAAGAAACTGTTCAGTAATTAATATTCATTTATTAGGTATAATATACAGTGTTACATACAATGTATTATATTTGCTTATAATTCATTTGTTGAATAAATACACATGAATACAATTAAATAAAATTTTATGTATCAGAAACTAAATATATATTTTGACAATTTGCAGATAATAGAATATTCAAAATAAAATTGAATGCGGTTATAAAGCACTTGAAATCCTGAAAATGGATATTAAAAAGGTAAATTCAATATAAAATGGGCAAAGTATATAAACAGTAATAACAGAGTATTGTAAAAGGGTAACCAAAAAAAGATATTTCAGTTGTTAGGGAAATGTAACTAGAATAAAATAACATTTTAGCATATTGATCTTGTAAAAATTAAAAGGACAAATTATCTTTATGACTAGAAAAATTTTAGAAAAATAAGTATTTTCATACATTGCTAATGGGAATATGAGTTGCTTTACTTTGGACTAAAAAAAAGATAGTATCCATTAAAATTAAAATCACGATCACTGAGCTTTCACTCCTAATTAATACAGTAATAGTACAGGCTTAGACCCCCACCATAAATTATAAACTGGACATATATATTAAGCAAAATTTATAGACATTGTGAAACAGAGAACTTAGCACTTTGTTCTCTGAAGAAGAGAAACACACAGGCTATGCAGATATAATTTCTGTCTAGAAGTAGTTTTTTTAGACTATGATATTCAATAGTGGAGCCCATGTAAAACACAGAGGTCTTATGGAGCAGAGATTGTATTTCTGAGCTTCTGAGCAGTTGGAATCTGTCGGGTAGAAAGAAAAGATCTTTAAAGAGAAGAACCTCCAAAAGTACTACATAAGTATCTGGCTGAATACTAAAACAGACATTATGATGACAGCGATGTTGAAATTCACAGAGAGTTTAAAACATGTATTAAAAATATGGTTAAGGCTTTAAAGAGAAAAGGGATATATTGTGTGGACAGTTGAGAAATACTACTAAAAATATGGAATCTACAAAAAAAAAGAATGGTATTCTGGAAATGAAAATATACGATATCTGAAAAATGAAAAAAAAAGCATGAGTGGGTTAAAAACACTTTGGAGTTTGCAAAAACCAAAACCAAAACAGTGACTTTAAAATCAGTTAAGCCTCAATGACATGGGACAATAACAAATGGTCTAAGATACATGAGTTCTGAGTTCCAAAGAAAAGATATAGATAATCCAGAGTAGGTATCAACTACTTACAAGAAATCTTACCTGAAAAATTAATTGCATTTACATTCTAGAAAAGTAGGAAGATAAAACGTGTCTTAGCTGTGTGGAAAATAAAATAGTTTATGAAACTGAATCCCGCTTTTTCATGTACCAGGGACTCCAATCACACAACATATTTGTGGTTTCAAAATACCCTCTCTAGTTTTATTTATTTTACCATTTCACGTTTCTCCCTGTTTTCTCAGAGTAAACTTACTTGTGCTTCAAGATACAGTTCTAAATACTGGGGCTTTCCGGTGGCTCAAAAAATAAAGAATCCACTTGCAGTGCAAGAGACCTGGGTTTGGTCCCTGGGTCAGAAAGATTCTCTGGAAAAACGAACGGTTACCTGCTCAATTTTCTTGCCTGGAGAATTTCATGGACAGAGGAGTCTGGCAGGCTACCGTCGATGGGTTGCAAAGAGTCAAACATGACTGAGCAACTTAGCAGGCACAAGGTTTGGCAAATAAATATGCTCTGATCAGCTGCATTATGAAGATGAAATTTGTTAAAAATGATCATAATTGTCCATTAAGATCAATAATTGGCATTTTTGTAGATGAAACACTAGATGGTCATTAACACAAGAGCTTTGGAAGGTTAAAAAAAAAAGGGGCTGTAGTGGGATGGGGAAAGTCATGGACCCTTTGAAAGCAATTAGCTCTAAATTTTTAAACCCAGCATACCTGGATTGTTTATTTGCTTTGCTAAAGGTTAATTGCTCATGTAGTCAAAATGGGTTAAAAAAAATAAAACAAGCAGAAAATGATAAATAAAATAAAGTTAAATGTAGGGAAAAGATCCCAGCCTAAAGCATTCATTTCCTTAAGTAAGAGTCCCTTTAAAAAAAAGTTACTTTGGTCTTAAAATCATTTGACAACACATACTGAATTTATTCAGCCTTTTTAGAAAAAAAATTTGTGAGAATCTTGTGGAATTATTGTACTATTGCATATGACATTCCTCTCCATTTTGCAAAAATTCCAAAATATTGACAACAAATGAATTTTCACAAGAAAGTTAACCCAGACCAGTTTTAAGAGTCTGAAATCCACATAATTCAAATGAATGAATTATGAATTCAACTGTCAGTTCAACTCTCTCAATTACTGCTTTTAGTTTGTCTGGGAGTGTGCTGACTGTGGTGTTTATTTTAGTATGAAGGACAAGCTAAATATTCAAATTGCTGTCATTTCCCAGAAAAAAAAATGAATATGGAATGGTGAATAATAAATGAGTCTAAATGCAGTAAACCTTAAGACAGAAACATTTGCTCTCCACAAATAAAGATGGTAAATGTGGTAGAGTATGTATATATGGAACAACAGTTCTTTCAAAGTTTGCACAGGTCCCTCTCTCTACATCCATGAATAGTTCCATTCATTTCAGTGTGACCCGTTTATATGTGTGCATGTGTGTGTGTGTGTGAGTTCTGGAAAGCTAGGCTGTTCTACCCTAGTCCAGCTGCATGTAGCAAATGTTTGGAGATGTCTAAATTTGTATAATTCTGTTCAGTACTTTGTAATGAAATAATTCAGCCCAATGTCTGAAAACAGAAATAGAGGGGGGAAAAGAGCAAATAAAGCATGATAGGATTTCTGTTCAAAGTAAAATATAAAAAGCAAGTTAGAGACACATTGATTAGTGTTTTGTTCTCATTTTATTGAAAAACTTAAAATATCACACTTTAACACTTTAGACAAGAAAGTCTGTAGAGAAGTGAATAGATAAACCAACTATTTCTCAGCTCAGATAGTCCTATCATGAAAATGAAGCTCATGTTTTAGCTTTAACAAACTGATTTTTTTCTTCTTTATACTGGATACCATTAGTCATCATATTAAGATTTCAAATTACATTTTAATTTTATAATTTTACAAAAACTACATAAAAATTAACAGCAAAATAGATTAGATAAATAATGTGGTTTAGTGTAAATAATAGTTTACCTATGTATAATTTTATTGGATTACATTACAGTAATAATTTTAGAAATTAAAATCTATAAACAAGAATTATTTTTTAATTATCAGAATTTTGAAGAGGAAATGGATAGAACTAGGAGTCAGGTCCCAAATATTCTAATCATAAAAGCTACTTATCCTGTCTCTTATACACATCTAATAAGCCTATTTATTCAATGTAATATGACCTAACATGCCCACTTCAATAGCTAATTTATATCATGGATTTTTCTAGGTGACTTTCCTTCATTGAGGTGAAATGGTTACTTTTGTTCAATATAGAGTTCTTTACTTATGATACAATTTGACATAGAATAGTAGTTCTTCATGTAAGTGTTGTATATAATGAATACAACTAATATAAATGTTTTGACACTTCATACATTTCCCCCATCCCTACTCATTTCAGTAAATGACTGTTGCCTGAGCCAATAATCTTGGAGCTGTCAATGATTCTTTCCTTTACCTCACAGTCAATCTGCTTTCCTCTTCATTCATTCTGCCAGAGCTTCTTTGGCTCTGTTTCTTTCTGTATCTTGACTTGGCTAAGGCTATTACTTAGAACTTTTGGGATGGAATACTAATGTCTTGCCACAAAAGTAGATTTTAAGAAATGTAGTTATATGACAAACACAGAACAATCTGAAAGANGCATGGAGGAGCATCCTCGAGATAATAGTGAAGAGTTCTTTATGCAATATTCCATTAACAGTTTTCTTGAAGGTGTAGAAGATGACATGTGTGTGGGAAAAGAGAAACATGGATTATTCTCAGTTGAGAACTAATTCAGAATAATAGGAGCTTGCAGTCAGATGCAGTAATCCTTAGAACATAAAGAAAACGCAATAAATAGGGTGGCCAGTAGCCACATGTAACTCGAGCTCTTGAAATGTGGTTAACATGAATTAAGATGTGCTCTAAGTGTAAACTATAAGCTGAGTTCCAAAACTTAGCATTATTTTAAAAACTAGTACTTTAACATAGTATCATATTAAAAAATGCAAAATATTTCATTAACTTTAAAATATGATTTCATATTAAAATGATGATGTATGTGCATTGCCCCAAATATATATTAAAATTAATGCCAATTCCATTTAATTGTTTCAATGAGTCTACGATAATTTTTTTAGATTGCATATATAGCTTGCCTTACATTGTTTTATATGGTGCCTGCTTAGATGTTTGCATGACAACAATCAGAGATTCATAGACTGTATGTGCTTTTCAATATGTCTGCTCCTTCCCTGTGATAACTATAGGTGTGAATATACTTTTGGTGGAGAGAAGAACAGGAAAATAATAGACTAATTATCTCAGTCATCTTTCCCTCCTAATATTCACATATTGGTATCCAATGTTAACGTGACACTTGAGACAACAAAAGCAGGCCTATGGAGAGAGGTTGCATGAAGAGAGAATGAGCCTGGAATCTTGGAAGGCAGTGCTCACTTGAAAGCTGATATTGGAAATGAATAATAAACTTGGGCAGGCAAATCCACAGACAGTAGAGAAACAGATAAATTGGATAGGCTATGTGGGTGCTGAGATCTAATTGATCCCCTTTTATGCAGGAGTTTAGAAACAGTTTTTGAAATTAGTACTTAATGGAGTAGTTATAATCCTAAAGAAGTATTAAATGAGTAACTCCTACAAAATAATTTTTCTTTATGATTCTCAAGTGTTAAATTTTAGAAGCTATTTCAGAGCATAGAAGGAACGTGTATTTCCTTCTACAGAAGGAAATAGACCCCAGAAAAAAGAGTGATACAGATTACTCCTTCAGAGGAAAAAGTATACTTCAGTTTTAGGAAAACAAAACCTTCAAAACTGATACCCTACAGTTATTCCTGAGGGTTTCTGTATGCTGACATATGTCTAGCCAAAGATAAGAAGCTCAAATTGCACTGTATAGACCCGCAGTTAAGATAAATGGACTTAAAGTGACTTAATTGCTAATCTTTTTGTCATAATCATGAAATAGAACAAAACGAGGGAAGGGGCTTCCCAGGTGGTGTCAGTGGTAAAGAACTCACTTGCCAATGCAGGAGATGCAAAAGACGCAGGTTTGATCCCTGAGTTCAGAAGATCCCTTGGAGGATGAAATGACCACCCACTTGCCTGCAGAATCCCATGGATTCTTGCCTGTGGACAGACGAGCCTGGCAGGCTACAGTCCATAGGATCACAAAGAGTTGGACACGACGAAAATAACTGAGCAGACACATGTAGAAAGCAACAATAAAGAGGAACAGCTCCATCAATGTCCCATTCTCTTCTACAAAACCAATAGCCTATTCCATGAAACTTTAATTTGAACAATTATTTTAATATTTATATTTTAATAATTATTTTAATTATTGTGACTTTTTTTTCCTAGTGTACATGGAAGTTTTTAAAAATAAATTAACTTAGTGGAGTTGTTGCATTCATGGGTGGAATCACTCACACCACACTGTACTTCTTTATCTTACATCTACTCCATAAAACTCTCTTTCACAGAAAATGCAAAGCTTTCTCTTTTCCCTACAATTAAAATAAGAAAGTCATCTCTCCTTAGACATGTCAACTTCCCTGAATCACATAAATATCTAACATATCCAGAGGAGAAGAGACTATTGCGACAAAATGAAAAACTATTCCAATATTATTTTTATATCTAATGAACATTGGCATACATTTTGCTATCTTTAATTTCCTTCGCAAGTTGTTTAAATATTTCTTCTAAAAAGAAAGCATTAGGTTTTATTACTCTACTGAATGTAAAATTATATTCACACTCTAGAGAAAGAGATGTACTTAAAAGTTCAGCAAGTCTAAAAAGCAATAGAAACATTTTTATATTTTCTACAGCATACATACATTACACTTTAATGGAATGATGATGAATCAAAGCATGGTAATTATTTGCTAAAATAATACATATTTTAAAATATGAAAATCTAGAGACTTTATGATAGAATCTGGACTTTATGTATAACCTATAATTTTTACTATTTAATAAAATAGTTATCCCTCGTATCTGCCTTTTTTAAGAATTGTCATATTATACGTAAAAGATTGAAGCCTAGATGAGAGATCATTACAAATTATACAGTGGCTTATGGAAAAATCAGGACTGCAATGCACTATTCTTCTTTTGCATTGAAAATAATACATATTTTAAAATATGAAAATCTAGAGACTTTATGATAGAATCTGGACTTTATGTATAACCTATAATTTTTACTATTTAATAAAATAGTTATCCCTCGTATCTGCCTTTTGTAAGAATTGTCATATTATATGTAAAAGATTGAAGCCTAGATGAGAGATCATTACAAATTATACAGTGGCTTATGGAAAAATCAGGACTGCAATGCACTATTCTTCTTTTGCATTGAGATGTTTTCAGTGTATATTACAAAACGTTGCTTTATGTATCTTGAAACTGTATGACTATTAAAATAACACTCAAGGAAATAAAAACTAATCACCTTTAATGAAATAATCATTTTATGAAATTTGATAGGCTATTTAGCTTAGAGTCTGGAGGTTAGAGTACCTAACACTGAGCATACAAGTATCCATAGCTAAGAGAAAATACAGACTTGCTGAATCTGCAGAAGATATTTTCTTACCAGTGATGTAAGTCAGTCACAATGAAACTGTATTATATTGTAAATAACATCTAAACTACTGAAAATAACATGAGATAATGTTTGATTTTATGAAATGTTTAAAGTTCTGAGGCCATTTTCAGAAAATTGGAGTTACAACTATGAAAAGAATGTTTCATTTCAAGTAAGATAAAGGCTAGAAAATTATTTTCACAGCTAATAACTATGAATCCCTTTTTAAAAATTCACTATGGCCATTTATATAACTATTGGTAAAGACAATGCCAAGACTTTACTGAAAGATATTCAGTTCAGTTCAGTCGCTCAACCATGTCCAACTCTTTGCAATCCCATGGACTGCAGCACGCCAGACCTCCCTGTCAATTACCAGCTCCCAGAGTTTACCCAAACTCATGTCCATTGAGTCGGTGATGCCATCCAACTGTCTCATCCTCTGCTGTCCCCTTCTCCTCCTGTCCTCAATCTTTCCCAGCATCAGGGTCTTTTTAAATAAGTCAACTCTCTGCATCAGGTGGTCAAAATATTGGAGTTTCAGCTTTAGCATCAGTCTTTCCAATGGACACCCAGGATTGATCTCCTTTAGGATGGACTGGTTGGATCTCCTTGCAGTCCAAGGGACTCTCAAGAGTCTTCTCCAACACCACAGTTCAAAAGCATCAATTCTTCAGTGCTCAGCTTTCTTTATAGTCCAACTCTCACATCTATACATGACCTCTGGAAAAACCATAGCCTCGGCTAGATGGGCCTTTGTTGACAAAGTAATGTCTCTGCTTTACAACATGCTGTCTAGGTTGGTCATAACTTTCCTTCCAAGGAGAAAGTGTCTTTTAATTTCATGGCTGCGGTCACCATCTGCAGTGATTTTGGAACCCCTCAAAATAAAGTCAGCCACTGTTTCCACTGTTTTGCCATCTATTTGCCATGAAGTGATGAGGCCAGATGCCATGATCTTAGTTTTCTGAATGTTGAGTTTTAAGCCAACTTTTTCACTCTCCTTTTTCACTTTCATCAAGAGGCTTTTTATTTCCTCTTCACTTTCTGCCATAAGGGTGGTGTCATCTGCATATCTGAGGTTATTGATATTTCTTCCAGCAATCTTGATTCCATCTTGTGCTTCTTCCAGCCCAGCGTTTCTCATGATATAATCTGCATATAAATTAAATAAGCAGGGTGACAATATACAGCCTTGATGTACTCCTTTTCTTATTTGGAACCAATCTGTTGTTCTATGTCCAGTTCTAACTGTTGCTTCCTGACCTGCATATAGATTTCCCAAGAGGCAGGTCAGATGGTCTGGTATTCCCATCCCTTTCAGAATTTTCCACAGTTTATTGTGATCCACACAGTCAAAGGCTTTGGCATAGTCAATAAAGCTGAAATAAATGTTTTTCTGGAACTCTCTTGCTTTTTTGATGATCCAGCGGATGTTGGCAATTTGATCTCTGGTTCCTCTGCCTTTTCTAAAACCATCTTGAACATCTGGAAGTTCATGGTTCACGTATTGCTGAAGCATTGCATAGAGAATTTTGAGCATTACTTTGCTAATGTGTGAGATGAGTGTGATTGTGTGGTAGTTTGAACATCCTTTGGCATTGCCTTTCTTTGGGATTGGAATGAAAGCTGACCTTTTCCAGTCCTGTGGCCACTGCTGCATTTTCCAAATTTGCTGGCATATTGAGTGCAGCACTTTCACAGCATCATCTTTTAGGATTTGAAATAGCTCTACTGGAATTCCATCACCTCCTCTAGCTTTGTTCTTGGTGATGCTTTCTAAGGCCCACTTGACTTCACATTCTAGGATGTCTGGCTTTACGTGAGTGATTACACCATCTTGTTTATTGGGTCATGAAGATCTTTTTTTACAGATCTTCTGCATATTCTTGCCACTTCTTAATATCTTCTGTTTCTAATTTTCTCAAAGATATTAGTTCCTCAAAAATGTACAGTGATGGAAGCAATCTCTTCAACTCCCATTTCATTTTTCCCAGTCTATTATGGACCAGTTTTTCCACAAAATAAAAGGAAAAACAGTAATTCTTGTTATTCACTAATTAGAATTAAAATTAGAAAGTATGTTAGGATATATCATACACATCTTATTTCATTTCTATCTCATAGCATAGATATGCAATTTAAAGGAAAAAAAAAATAGGCCAAGGAGACCAGCATACTCTGTGTGTACACAGTCAAATGTTTAATAAACATTTTTTTCTTCCCTTGTTACTTCATTTAATACTGTAAAATAATTAATAATAATTCATTGTACAAGTTAGTGTACTAGGTTTTAGGAATGAAAGATAATCTGGCATAAATTCCAATATATCAAAGCTCTTTTTTTTTTTTTTTCTTCAATTGCACTATATTCTCAAAGCCCAGCAAAGTACCTGGGATATGGTAGAAGCTCAATAGTAATTTATTTAATGAATAAGGAAAGAAATAATTAAGTGTATAGAAGAGATATAAAAGAACTTTTCCAATATTAAATGAGATAATCCACTTAAAAGAATTAGAGGAGTGCCTGCAATAACATATATATTTTATCAGTTCAGTTCAGTTCAGTCGCTCAGTCGTGTCCAACTCTGCGACCACATGAATCGCAGCACGCCAGGCCTCCCTGTCCATCACCAACTCCCGGAGTTCACTCAGACTCATGTCCATTGAGTCAGTGATGCCATCCAGCCATCTCATCCTCTGCCGTCCCCTTCTCCTCCTGCTAGAGGAGTGCCTGCAATAACATATATATTTTATCAGTTCAGTTCAGTTCAGTCGCTCAGTCGTGTCCAACTCTGCGACCACATGAATCGCAGCACGCCAGGCCTCCCTGTCCATCACCAACTCCCGGAGTTCACTCAGACTCATGTCCATTGAGTCAGTGATGCCATCCAGCCATCTCATCCTCTGCCGTCCCCTTCTCCTCCTGCCCCCAATCCCTCCCAGCATCACACTCTTTTCCAATGAGTCAGCTCTTCACATAAGGTAGCCAAAGTACTGGAGTTTCAGCTTCAGCATCATTCCCTCCAAAGAAATCCCAGGGCTGATCTCCTTTGACTTAGTAAATTTCACATAGAAAAGCATTGACTTTCGTTAGAGAAATATCATTTGTCACACTTTAAATCATAATGTTAGTGAAACTTGGTTTACTGGTCTTTTTAATAGTTTACAAAATAATTCCTCAGTTTTTTATCATATCAAGCAACCTTCCTGAGGTAATTTGAATTTAACAAACTTTCAGCAAAAAGCTACTAAATGACTTAAACATGACTGCTTATGTTATGAAGAATATAACAATGAGTAGCATATAAGCTTAGACTTCAAGCAGTGTACAGACTAAGAGAAATATAGAATGACAAGATAAATTTAATACAGTATGGTGAATTCATTTATAAAGGTCCATTTACATTTGGGGAGGGAGGCAGTCCCTGCAGTTCATGGAACAAATACAGAGACAGATCTAGAGAGATCTGTAGGTGGATCCATTGAAATTAGATCAGAGAAGGGTTCAAGACAAAAATAACCCTGTGATTTAGGGAGGCAGTGATGCATTCTGTACAGAAGAAGCTGTATTTTATTCATTTACATTATTGAAATATTTTAAAGTGTATTTCACAGGACAGTATAACTTTTTTAATTCACTTGAGCTGAAAAACAGCTATGATGATCAAGGAAATTAGTTTCTTAGGGTTTGTTGGAGAAGAGAAATCTGAGAAGAAAATTTTATTATATTAAAAACTAACAGATCAATTATAGACTATTAGACTCTTCAGTGTTATATGACCTTACCATGGGATAAAAAGAGAGATAAACATACAACATACAACGTAGAGGGTTCTAGACAGTGGTATAAGGCAAATCCTGAACTCTGAACTCACCTCCTCCAATGGACACAACAGATTTGCAATTATGGAATAATTCTCTTGAAAAGGCACCTGAACGCTGGATGAACAGAGCCCCACAACAAAAGGTAAAAGGACAGCATTGAGCATTTAAATAAGAAAGGCAAAGATATGATCTTGTACTCATATCTTGCCAAGAAAACAAACCACACCCGAGCCACAGTGATCAGCAATTGAGGGAGATCACAAGAGAATAGATCTTTTCCATGAAGAGCAAGGAATTTGAACTGCACATCAGGCACTTTGATCTCTAGGTCCTGCATAGGAAAGATAAGACTCTAAAATTACTGTTTTTGAAAACCAATGAGGAATATATCCAGGAAAACTAAAAAAAAAAAAAAAATGGAGAAAATGAAAAATTCACCCTTAAACGTCTCATGCACCAACTGAACTTGACCTGAAATGAAGCACAAAAACATCAGATTGAAAGGCAGATGGACTATATGTGGAGGGGATCCATTTACTAATCTTGAAGCATCTACTGGAAAGCAAGGAATGAGTTGGGATGCTCCCCAGGGACTGAGACACTAGTGGGAGACATTTTTGTAATCTCAGGCTTCCTTGCTAATGCCAGTACTGGTAGGTGCCATTTTGGGATTTTTCTCCTAACCTGTCAGCTGCAGTAGGCATACCCACTGAGATCCCACTCAACCTTGTGCTTGAGCTGAGCCTCACAGCCAGGCAAGCGATAGCCCCTGCCTACCAGCATGCTGTAGCAACAGACGTGCTACAGGAGGTGCATGCAGCTGACACAGGGAACATTTCTTGAGTGCCTGGCTTTGGTGCCAAAGTGAGACTGCACTTCCGAGCCCCACAGGACATCTAAATAAGGTCATTCTTTCATGCCTGGGAGACATAACTGATTTACTTAATACATTTATATATATAGACACACATATATATGTATATATACATATATATAAACTTGGGAATGGGGGTGGAGGAGGGAGAGAAAACTAGGCCAAGTGAGGAGACAAAGGAATATGTTCCAATGGAAAGAACAGGACAAAATCCCAGAAGAACTAAATAAAACCAATACAAGCTATCGATCTGATAAAAGATTCAAAGTAATGGGCATAAAAATGTTCACTAAACTCAGATGAACACAGTGAGAACTTCAAAAAATAAACAGAAAATGTAACAATGCACCAAACAGAAGTTACAGCTGAACTGAAAACACACTAAAGGGGTTCAATAGCTTATTAGATAAATGGGCTTCCCTGGTGGCTCAGAGAGTAAAGAATCTGCCTGCGATGCAGGAGACCTGGGTTCCATCCCTGGGTTGGAAAGATCTCCTAGAGAAGGGAACGGCTTACCCACGCCAGTATTCTTGCCTGAAGATAATGTGTTCTTCCATGGACAGAGGAGCCTGGCAGGATACCACGAGGTTGCAAATGTGACGGAGAAATGACTGAGACTAACACTTTAACTTTTCAAGAATGCATTTGCAAGTTGGAGAACAAAACAATGGAAGTCACCCAGAGATGCAAAATGAAAAATGAATTTTAAAAAGTGAAGAGATGAGATCAAGATAGCAGAGTAGGAAGATCCTGAGCCCACTTCCTCTTAAGGACACCCCCAAACTACAACTGTATATTGAAAAACTCTCTCTGAGAATGACATGAAAACTAGCAGAACAGCTCTTCAACAATTAAGGATATAGAGAAACACACACACACACACACACACACACACACACACCCTGAGACAGGTAGGAGGGGAAGAGAGCAATCTAGTCAGCCCACAAATCAGCAGGCAATCCGAAAGAGTAAGAGGGTATCACAAACTCAGAGATCCTCCCTAAGGATCAAGGCACCCCAGCCCAGAAGACTAGCTCTGGGAAGATGAGACTCCTTATCTGATTATGATTGGCAGAGCTACAAGACTATAAGAAACTGTAAGAAACTCACTTAAAAAGTGGGCACACAGACTTATTCACTCTAAGTCCCAATGCAGAGGCAGAACATTGAAAGGTATCTGGCCCTCTAACTGGCCTCCTAAGGCCACACCCCACCACAACCCCCAGCCCACACCCAGCTCCAGCTCCAACCTTCCTCCACACAACTTTTACCCCCACCTAAGCAGTGGTCCCTGGTGCATCACAGAAGAAACCCCAGCCTTCAGTAAGCTCTTGTTCTCACATCTCCAGTTACAGCCCTAACCTATCAATGCTGTGGACCCCAGCATGCCCTGGGAGAAGCCCTGGCACCAGGCTCCAGGTGTAGACCCTCAAGCTCTAGACCCCTTAATCCCCAAGGTGTGCCCAGGAGAATGCTTAGTCCACACTGTGCTCTGACCCCAGCCCCTACTACCCTCCCAAGGAGACAATTTCCCAAGGGCCACAGGAGAAGCCCTGGCATGCACTAGGTTCCAGCTTCACTGTCCCTCATCCCAGCCAAGGCAGTAGCTCCTGGCTCACTCCCAGTTCCAACTTCAACCCACACCACCAAGGCAGTAGCCTCAGAGTGCCCTGGAAAAAATTCTGACATGGGCTTACTTTAGCTCCAACCCTCCCACCAAAGCCACCAGACACATACAGTCTATATAAAGAAGATGCTCCGACACAAGGACACACCTTTAAGACTTAGAGAGGGGACTGTTTCACCTAATTAATAGAGACAAACACAGAAAGTCAAACAAAATGAGAAGACAGAGGAATATGTTCCAAATGAAGCAACAAAATAAAATTCCAGGGAAAATCCCTAATGAAATGGAGATAAGTAATTTATTGAGAAAAAGTTCAAAGCAACGGTCATAAAAATGCTCATAACTCAGGAGATGAACAGAGGAACTAAGAACTTCAGTGAAGAATTAGAAAATATTTTTTAAATGAATCAATCAAAGTTAGAATACAATACCAGAAATGAAAAACACACTAGAGGGAATCAACAGAAAATTAGGTGACGCAAAGGAATTCATATGTGACCCAGAAGAGAGAATAGTAAAAAACATCCAATCGGGGCACAAAAAAGAATTTTAAAAGTTGAGGGTAGTTTAAGGGACCTCTGGAACAACATCAAGCATGATAACATTCACAGTGTAGGAGTTGCAGGAGAAGAAAGAAAAACAGGGGCAGAAAATGTATTTGATAAAAGAGTAACTAAAAGCTTCTCCAGCCTTGGGAGAAAAAATTAAAACCAAAAGAAAGTTCAAATAAGAACACTGTCTCAAAGAAGACTCAATGTTCCAATGAATTCTGATATTTCAAGCAATCTCTAAGACTTTTTTTATCTTTCTCATATTAAATACTTAGCATATAATATTTGTCATTGTTAATTTAGTTTCTTTCATGTGTGCATAGTTTGTCTCCAGTAAGACTGTAAACTCCTTGGAGATGTAGACTTATACTTGTTTCTATTATGCTAGGTTTACAAATAGAAACAATTATCTTTTTAAACAATGTATTACATAAAATAAGTTATAAGGCAAGTATGAAAGATTCATAGCTTTTATTCTTTTTAAGATAGTTGGATTTATGGATATTAGACAAAACATAGATGTTGGATGTCTTCTAGTCAAACTGAATTTGTCATCTAGTTTAGGATGTACTGAAGAGAAGGAAAACTTGAGGCAGGAAGACTCAGTAAGATATTGAACAAATACTGAAGTGATATGGAAGAAGGGATCCTCCAGGAACTTTGGTAGTCAATAGGAAGTTGAGGCAGATGAGGATAATGTCATAGAAGGAAGACACCAAAATTCCAGAAACTAGTTCCTTAAGAAATAATGCTGCTGCTGCTGCTGCTGCTAAGTCGCTTCAGTCGTGTCTGACTCTGTGCGACCCCACAGACGGCAGCCCACCAGGCTCCCCCGTCCCTGGGATTCTCCAGGCAGGAACACTAGAGTGGGTTGCCATTTCCTTCTCCAACGCAGGAAAGTGAAATAATGCTACAGTTAGTTAAAAATAAGGGACAAAAAAGCTTTGAGATGCTATGCCTTTTCCAAACAGGGAAACTTTTTTTTTTTTAGCCACACACTGAGCAGCTTCCATAGTATGCTTTATATATTTACAGACTACTGCACACTGTTGTGACAATTCCCTTTGAAGTTACTCTCAGTGGTATATGGGTGGATGAAAGAAAGTCCTGTAATCTTTCTGAGCAGGGCTGGGATATGGTAAAGCAAAAAGGAACCCTGGGGACTCGACCTGACCAGGTCTTCAAAAGATCTTTTCTCTCCCTGTTAAAAAGTGTTCATTCTTAGTTGCCACCCTCTCAGAAAAAACTGTGACCCTCAGGAGTTTTATTTGGAACAACATGAATGGTTTTACTTTCAATAGTTACAGGGCAAATGACAGGTTATATTTAATTTTTTATGTATCTTTATTTACATAGACTTTAGCGATATCCCTGCTTGCTGTATAATTTGATTTATTTTGGGACATCAGAAAGAATCCATTGAAACTGCGTATGGGCAACTGCCTCCTTGGGCAGCAAAACATGTAGCACAGAGCAGAATAGTAAATGAAACTCAATTTAAAAATCACAGAGTACTTTAAAAGTGAATTGTGAGCATTTTTATAAAAGCATGCTTTATCTGAAAACAAAACTATTAGCTGAAGAATAAACAAGTCAGTGTTTGGGAATATCTTACCCCTAATTTACATAAAAGACCTACAAAATGTGCAACGGATTTAAAATCTTCAAATCTTCTGATGATAGATACAGAAATGTATGAACATGAGATGAATCATACAAATTATTTTAAAATGCAAGCCTATATAGAATATAGCTTTTTATTTTGACTTTTGTTTTGCTAATTTTCTTAATTCAACGTTTAAAATATTTAAAATAATACCTTAATACAAATATACTAAGTAAGAATGTTTTTAAAACGTATACATTACCGCATGTAAAATAGATAGCCAATGGGAAGTTGCTGTATGACCCAGGGAGCTCAATCTGATGCTTTGTGACAACCTCTAGAGGTGGGATGGGGTAGGAGGTGGAAGGGAGTTTCAAGAGGGAGGGGACATATGTAGATCTATGACTGATTCATGTTAATGTGTGACAGAAACTAACACAGTATTGTTAAGCAATTATCCTCCAATTAAAAATAAATAAATTTATTTTAAAAATAATTTTTTCTTCTAATATTAGGCTTATGACATAAAATGTATTAAACAGAGCAGACTTGAGTTCAAAGTCTGGTTCTATCACCTTCATATCATCTCTAAGCTTCAGACTGGGGCTTTGCAGGTGGCACTCCTGCTAAAGAACCAGTCTGCCCATGAAAGAGACATAAGCGGTGCCTGTTTGCTCCCTAGGTTGGGAAGATTCTCTGGAGAAGGTTACAACAACGCGGTCCAGTATTATTGCATGGAGAATCCCATGGACAAAGGAGCTTTGCAGGCTACATAAGGTTGCAAAGAGTTGGACATGACTGAAGCAACTTAGTATGCATGCAAGCACAAGCCTCAGGTTGCTGATCTAAAGAATGAGGATACTAATAGCAATGAGGATGCATATTCAACATAGCAGGTAAAGCTTGGATTCTGAATCCTGGATTATAATCCTGATATAACACTCTAGCTGTGAGACCACAGAGAAGTTACTTAACTTGACTGTGCTGCAGTTTCCTCAACTGTAGAATGGAAATAATAATACTAGTCCCTGATTCATAGAGTTGTGAAACTTAAAGCCTCAGTTTGTGTAAAAAGCTCCTAGATGAGAGTTTCAGTTCAGTTCAGTTCAGTCGCTCAGTCGTGTCCGACTCTTTGCGACTCCATGAATCGCAGCATGCCAGGCCTCCCTGTCCATCACCAACTCCCGGAGTACACTCAAACTCACGTGCATCGAGTCAGTGATGCCATCCAGCCATCTCATCCTCTGTCGTCCCCTTCTCCTTCTGCCCACAATCCCTCCCAGCATCAGAGACTTTTCCAATGAGTCAGCTCTTTGCATGAGGTAGCCAAAGTACAGGAGTTTCAGCTTTAGCATCATTCTTTCCAAAGAAATCCCAGGGTTGATCTCCTTTAGAATGGACTGGTTGGATCTCCTTGCAGTCCAAGGGACTCTCAAGAGTCTTCTCCAACACCACAGTTCAAAAGCAACAATCCTATGGCACTCAGCTTTCTTCACAGTCCAACTCTCACATCCATACATGACCACTGGAAAAACCATAGCCTTGACTAGACGGACCTTTGTTGGCAAAGTAATGTCTCTGCTTTTTAATATGCTCTCTAGGTTGGTCATAACTTTCCTTCCAAGGAGTAAGCATCTTTTAATTTCATGGCTGCAGTCACCATCTGCAGTGATTTTGGAGCCCCAAAAAATAAAGTCTGACACTGTCTCCACTGTTTCCCCATCTATTTCCCATGAAGTGATGGGACCAGATGCCATGATCTTTGTTTTCTGAATGTTGAGCTATCAGCCAACTTTTTCACTCTCCACTTTCACTTTCATCAAGAGGCTTTTTAGCTCCTCTTCACTTTCTGCCATAAGGGTGGTGTCATCTGCATATCTGAGGTTATTGATATTTCTCCTGGCAATCTTGATTCCAGCTTGTGCTTCTTCCAGCCCAGTGTTTTCTCATGATGTACTCTGCATATAAGTTAAATAAGCAGGGTGACAATATACAGCTTTGATGTACTCCTTTTCCTATTTGGAACCAGTCTGTTGTTCCATGTCCATTTCAGCAAATATCAATTGCTAAGTGTCTTACTATTATTTTCGGTCTGCAGCTATTTCTGTGAGAATAATGTGACAATTGTAAATGCTATAGACAGTTACTGGAATATTCTAAGTGCCTAAAATTAATAGTTTAAAATATAGAAGTAAAAGTATCTAATAATTTACTAAGGAAAAATTTCTGTCCTCACCAGTTAAAACAAATCATCAATTATTTTACTTTAAATGACTTTTATTATTTCCATAGATAATTTTAATAGTGACTGAAGACTGCTCTTTATTGTTTTCTCAGAGATTCTAACAAAACATAGACCTGTAACTAATAATATATGATCAAATCATGACTTATTATATACCATCTCCATGACTATTTTGTGCTTATACACACAGCTTTAAAATAGTATTTTATTCCATAGTTGTGATTGAAAACAACTGTTAAATAAAATATCCAAATGATAACAGTTAAATTCTCAATTTTATCTTTCTTAAGTTACATGTAGTATTAGTTTAAGTAATTTGCTGCTGCTAAGTCGCTTCAGTCGTGTCCGACTCTGTGCGACCCCATAGACGGCAGCCCATGAGGCTCCCCCGTCCCTGGGATTCTCCAGGCAAGAACTCTGGAGTGGGTTACCATTTCCTTCTCCAATGCATGAAAGTGACAAGTGAAAGTGAAGTCTCTGAGTCGTGTCCGACTCTTAGCGACCCCATGGACTGCAGCCCACCAGGCTCCTCTGTCCATGGGATTTTCCAGGCAAGAGTGCTGGAGTGGGGTGCCATTGCCTTCTCCATTAAGTAATTTAAGCTGGTGATAATAACTAAATTGATAGCAATGTAATATATATATATATATACAAAGTTGTTCAGTTGTGTCTGGCTATTTGTGAGCCCATGGACTATACAGTCCATTAAATTCTCCAGGACAGAATACTGGAGTGGGTTGCTATTTCCTTCTCCAGGGGATCTTCCCAACATGGGGTCAAACTCAGGACTCCTGCATTATAGGTGTAGTCTTAATAGTTGAGCCACAAGGGAAGCCCAGCAATGTAATAGTATTTCTTTTAAAAATAGAGAACTGACTGTCACATTTCAATCTAATTCAACACAGCCATGCTGCTGCTGCTGCTGCAAAGTTGCTTCAGTCATGTCCTACTCTGTGTGACCCCAAAGACGACAGCCCACCAGGCTCCCCTGTCCCTGGGATTCTCCAGCAAGAACACTGGAGTGGGTTGCCATTTCCTTCTCCAGTGCATGAAAGTGAAAAGTGAAAGTGAAGTCACTCAGTCGTATCCAACTCTTAGTGACCCCATGGAATGCAGCCCACCAGGCTCCTCCATCCATGGGATTTTCCAGGCAAGAGTACTGGAGTGGGGTGCCATTGCCTTCTCCGAACATAGCCATGAAAAGACTAATATTTATTTAAACACTTTTTTAGTTAATACAAGGGAGGCAAATATAAGTTACACAGCCTCAAGATTTAAGCAGCTTAGAATGAGATGAATATGCAAAAAAGATAAAGTAAACACAGTGAGAGTTCAGTGAGCATCACAGGAAGAGATTCCATGTGGATGAGGATCAGGGGAAAAAATTAAAAGCATAGAGACAAGATTTGAAGGATTGCTAGAATTTCAACAGATGGACATAGAGAAGAATTATTTCATGGTAGTGATGAAGGGCATATTTGAAGAGGGCAAATAATCTAGTGTGGTTGTGTAATAGGGTAGGTTATTTTTGAAACCGTGGTAAATATGATTGGAAACATAGATTGAGACACTTTTTAAGGACTAGTATCAAGCTAAAGCATTTTCTCTCTATTAAACAGGTATTTTTTTCCTTCTTATCCTTTAAAACTCTTTGGAATCCTATGATCACCCAAACCTTTGACATTGCTCTTTCACTCTTTAATTAAATCAGTTTAAATTTAAGTGTTATACTTGAATAGTTACCTCAGATATGCTGATGATACCACTCTAATTACAGAAAGTGAAGACGAACTAATGACCCTCTTGATGAGGGTGAAAGAAGAGTGAAAAAGCTGACAAACTCAAGATTCAAAATTCTAAAATTGTAGCATCTAGTCCTATCACTTAATGAAAAAAAGTGGAAGCAATGACAGATTTTGTTTTTCTTGGGTTCTAAAATCACTGCAGATGGTGACTGCAGCCATGAAATTAAAAGATGCTTGCTCTATGGAAAGAAAGCTATGATAAACCTAGACAGCATATTAAAAACCTAGACAGCTCATAGTGAGCCCTATAGAAATGACGCTTTTGAACTGTGGTGTTGGTGAAGACTTTTGAGAGTCCCTTGGACTGCAAGGAGATCCAACCAGTCAATCCTAAAGGAAATCGGTCTTGAATATTCATTGGAAGGACTGATGCTGAAGCTGAAACTCCAATACTTTGGCCATGCGATGAGAAGAGTCAACTCATTGGAAAAAACCCTGATGCTGGGAAGATTGAGGTCTGGAGGAGAAGGTGGCAGCAGAGAATGAGATGGTTGGATAGCATCACTGACTCAGTGGGCATGAATCTGGGCAAACTCCAGGATATAGTGAAGGACAGGGGAGCCTGGCATGCTGCAGTCTGTGGGGTTGCAAAGAGTAGGGAATGACTTAGCAACTGAACAACAAAAACAACATGGCAGCTAATGGCTATAATAAAATAGTAATCTCTGTTGTATCTATAGCCTAGTCCCTAGTCCCACTTGACAACTTCTAAGATACTGAGACTAGAATTTCTAACTGTCTGAAACATGCTGATAAACTGGTCCACCTTTTATTTTTCTTACCCTGCCCTCTCTTTCCTTATCTCCCTCTCTCTAAGTCCACACACATGCAGGTGCACACACTTCCTATACACTATGCTCTCAATATGATTTATTACAGTTTTTCTTTAAATGAATATTCACTGTTTACATGCCTCAATTCAGTTCAGTAGCTCAGTCGTATCCGACTCTTTGCGATCCCATGAATTGCAGCACACCAGGCCTCCCTTTCCATCACCAACTCCCGGAGTTCACTCAGACTCACGTCCATCGAGTCAGTGATGCCATCCAGCCATCTCATCCTCTGTCGTCCCCTTCTCCTTCTGCCCCCAATCCCTCCAAGCATCAGAGTCTTTTCCAATG
>SJYT01076854.1:78255-91680 GCA_006410635.1 Cephalophus harveyi | reverse complement strand
CCAACTGAAAGGTTATCTCTGTTATTTGTGACTCACAGACCCTGACCTGGAGGGTTTGTGACTCACAGACCCTGACCTGGAGGGTTTGTAACTTACAGACCCTGACCTGGAAGGTTTGACTTTCCAGAGAGTCAGAAAAACAAGTTGTGTAAACTGTGTGTTATCCGCAGAATTATATCGCCAGACCCTCACGAGCCTATCCTTTTAAAGGTCAGCATTATTGTGACCAATCATGATATATCTATACCTCCCCGCCCAATGTGGTTTTTTGTGCTTAAAAACTGTTCTGTAACTGTCATCGGGGTTCGCTCCTTGCTTAAGGAGGACAGAACCCCGGCGCGCCGGTTCAATAAATCCTCTTGCTGTTTGCATCGATCCTGTGTCTTGGTGGTCTTGGGCAACGGACTCCAGGGTGGAACCTTGCGGTTCAACATATTAATATATTGAATTTCACAATATTGACTCATCCAATCCAAGAACATGGTAATCCTCTATCTGCTTGTGTCATATTTGATTTCTTTCATCAGTGTTTTACAGTTTTCTGAGTAAAGGTCTTTTGCTTCCTTAGGTGGATTCATTACTTTGTATTAAATTCTTTTTGTTGTGATGATAAATGGGATTGTTTCCTTGATTTCCCTTTCTGATCTTTCATTGTAGTGTATAGTATGCAAGAAATTTCTGTGCATTAATTTTGTATCCTGCAACTTTACTAAATTCATTGAGTACCTCCAGTAGTTTTCTTGTGATATCTTTAATATTCTCCATGTATAGTTACATGTTATCTGCAAAGTGATGGCTTTCTTCTTTCCCAATTTTTATTCCTTTTCTTTTTCTTCTCTGATTACTGGGTAGGACTTACAAAATTATATTGAATTAAGAGTGGAAAGAATAGACATACTTGTCTTGTTCCTGACCTTTGGGGAGATAATTTAATTTTTCACAATTGAGAATGATGTTTGCTCTGTGTCTGTCATATATGGCCAACATTGTCATATGGCCATATACTGTCATATGTGGTCATATATGTCATTATTATTTTGAGATTACCTTGATGCCCACATTCTGGAGTGTGTGTGTGTGTGTGTGTGTTTTTTCCCATAAATATAATTTTTCACAATTGAGAATGATGTTTGCTCTGTGTCTGTCATATATGGCCAACATTGTCATATGGCCATATACTGTCATATGTGGTCATATATGTCATTATTATTTTGAGATTACCTTGATGCCCACATTCTGGAGTGTGTGTGTGTGTGTGTGTGTTTTTTCCCATAAATAGGTGTTGAATTTTATCAAAAGTTTTTTCTCCATGTGTTGAGATAATAAAATGGTTTTTATTCTTCAATTTGTTAATATTGTGCATCACATTGCTAGATTTGTATATATTGAAAAATCATTATATTCCTGCTATCAATTCCACTTGATCATGGTGTATGATCCTTTTCATGTGTTGTTGTATTTTGTTTTCTAATATTTTGTTGAGGATTTTTGTGTCTATGTCCATCTGTGATATTCATCTGTGATTTTTTTTTTGTGTGATATCTTTCTCTGGTGTGGTATCGGGGTGATGGCAGCCTAGTAGAATGAATTTGGGAGTGTTCTTTCCTCAGCAAGTTTTTGGAAGAATAGGGGTTTAGAAGAAGAATGGGTGTTAGCTTTACTCTAAATGTTTGATCAGAATTCTCCTGTGAGGCATCTGGTCCTGGGCTTTTGATTTTTGGAAGATTTTTAAATCACAGTATCAATTTCATTACTTGTGATTGGTTCTAATTCTTCCTGATTGTCTTGGAAAGTTGTACCTTTTCAAGAGTTAGTCTGTTTCTTCTGGGTTGTCCATTTTATTGGCATATAGTTGCTTCTAGTAGTCTGTAATGATCCTTTGTATTTCTGTGTTATCAGTTTTAATTTCTCTTTTTTTCATTTATAAACTTGAGTCCTCTTCCTATTTTTTTCTGAGGAATATGGCTAAAGCTTTGTCAATTTTTAAATCTTCTCAAGGAACCAACTTTTATGAATCTTTGCTATTGTTTTCTTCATTTCTGTTCTGATCTGTATGATTTCTTTCTTTCTACTGACTTTGGGGGTTTTGTTCTTCTTTATTTAGGTGTAATATAAGATTGTTTATTTGTGATTGTTCCTGTTTAAGACTGAATTGCTATAAACGTCCATCTTAGAACTGATTTTGCTGCATCCCACAGGTACTTTGTATTTTTGTTATCATTTGTTTCTATGTATTTTTTAATTTTATCTTTAATTTCTTCAGTATTTTCTTGGTTAATTAGCAGCACACTGTTTAGCCTCTATGTGTCTGTTTTTTATAGCTTTTTTCCCCCTATAATTGATTTCTAATTTCATAGTGTTGTGGTCAGAAAAGATACTTTATACAATTTTAATTTTCTTAAATGTATGTGGTGTATCCTGGAGAATGTTCCATGTGCACCTGAGAGTAAAGTATATTCTGCCACTTTTGTGTGATATTGCCTATAAATATCCATTACATCTATCTGATCTATTGTATCATTTAAAGCTTGTGTTTCCTTATTTAACTTCTGTCTGGATGATCTGTCCATTGGTGTAAGTGGGGTGTTAAAGTCCACCACTATAATTGTGTTACTGTTCATTTCCCCTTTTATGGCTATTAGCATTTGCTTATATATTGAAGGGCTCTTATACTGGATGCATAAATATTTATAATTATTTTATCTTCTCCTTGGGTTGACCCCTTGAACATTAGGTAGTGTCATTCCCTACATCATGTGTGTGTGTGTGTGTGTGTGTGTGTGTTCAGTCATGTCTCACTATCTGTGACTCAATGGAGTGTCCCAATAGGCTCCTCTGTCCATGGAATTTTTCAGGCAAGAAAACTGGAGTAGGATGCCATTTCCTACTCCAGGGGATTTTCCCGACCCAGGGAAAGAAATTAATGAAATTTAGAAAAATTAACTGATATATTTAAAAAGCATAGAAATAAATCTATTTAAAAAATAGAATTAAGCATTTGAAGGTAAAACAGAATCCTTATATTTATTTATATATATATATAAATAAAGTATAGGAGAGCAATAACAAAGAATAAAAAAGTTTAGAGAACTAACATATAAACTGATAAATGAAAAAACTACCAGAAGGTAAAACAGAACCACAGTAGTAAAAAAAAAAAAAAAATCAGAAAAAGTCTTCACTGTGTGGGGATGGAGGAGGCATGTGGGTTATACAGGTTTCACTTTACACTGTGGGGTACAGTGAGATGAGCAGAGAAACAGAGGGGCCCTGGGGCTATCACTCTCAGGTAGAGCAGCTGGTGTGTTAACCTGGGAAGTGGGATCCCAGAGTTCATCTCATGCAGCATCATTCCATCCTCCAGGGCCAGCCAAAGGCCGTGTTTTCCTAGAGTCCCCAGCCGAGGCCATGCCTTCCCTGAGGATCCGTTACAGACTCTCAGGAAGAGGAGCAGTGCCTGAGGTCTGATGGCAGCTTATTCTAAGAAAGCACATCTCCCTCTGGAGAAATTGTAATGTGAGGGCTGATACCAACGCCCTGTCCCCTCTGCCAGGGCCTGCGCCCCTCACTGGAGTCTCCTCTCACACTCCCACTGACCCCAGGCCTGGAGAAGGAGCAGGACCCTGCCTTGCATGTGTGCTCTGCATGTCACAGAGCTGGGCTAAAGCTTAGGGTGCGCTCTGCTGTGAGCCCAGCAGAAAGCCGCCTCTAGACCCTGGCTTTCAGTGTTGTCTCTGGTCCCTGTCTTATAATGTAAGTTCCTTGGGAGAGGGAAACCTGTTATATGACAAGCCTTCAGTAAAAATCTCACTGGGAGCTCAATCCTTTTGATAGAGAGTGATAGGCCAAGTTCCAGGGAAACAGAAAGGAAGTACTTTCCATGATGAGTGAACTGCTAGGTGTTAAAAGAATCTGCCTTTCTTTTGGACCAACTCAAAATTCACTGGCTGCCATGGGGCTAACCTAGCACTGCCTTTTCCTGGCTAGTGACTCCAACCTTTAAAATGCTCTGTCCCCTTCCATTTTTTGCATCCATTATGGGTCAGAACAGCCTGGCCTGTCAGCCATGTGGGGGCCACTCACCACCACACAGGGCAGATGTGCAGCACAGGTTAGTGATCTGCATGTCGCTTTGGAAATAAAGTCTTCACATTTGTGTCATTTCAAGGGCCTTATGATGCTGGGACCGTCCCTGTCCTGGGACTGGCCAGAAGGTAGCCTCCAGGAAGTTGGAGCTAAACTGTAACTGTGAAAGGCTCAATGCAAGCAGATTGAAACCGACAATAGGTGGAGTCCCCTACCTTGCCTTTCCTTCCAATCCTCTCCTCACAGGTAACCACTAATTTGTTACCTGTATCTATGACCCTGTTTATGTTTTGCTATATTAATTAGTTTCCCTTTTTAGAGTCCACATATAACTGAAAACATGCAATATGCATCTTTGTCTCAGTTTAGTTCAGTTAAATTGCTCAGTCGTGTCTGACTCTTTGTGACCTCATGAATTGCAGCGCGCCAGACTTCCCTGTCCATCACCAATTCCCAGAGTTCTCTCAGACTCACGTTCATCGAGTCAGTGATGCCATCCAGCCATCTCATCCTCTGTCGGCCCCTTCTCCCCGTGCTCCCAATCCCTCCCAGCATCAGAGTCCTTTCCAATGAGTCAACTCTTCCTATGAGGTGGCTAAAGTATTGGAGTTTCAGCTTTAGCATAATTCCTTCCAAAGAAATCCCAGGGCTGATCTCCTTCAGAATGGACTGGTTGGATCTCCTTGCAGTCCAAGGGACTCTCAAGAGTCTTCTCCAACACCACAGTTCAAAAGCATCAATTCTTTGGCACTCTGCCTTCTTCACAGTCCAACTCTCACATCCATACATGACCACAGGAAAAGCCATAGCCTTGACTAGACAGATCTTTGTTGGCAAAGTAATGTCTCTGCTTTTGAATATACTATCTAGGTTGGTCATAACTTTTCTTCCAAGGAGTAAGAGTCTCTTAATTTCTTGTCTGCATTCACCATCTGCAATGATTTTGGAGCCCAAAAAAATAAAGTCTGACACTGTTTCCACTGTTTCCCCATCTATTTCCATTAAGTGATGGGACCAGATACCATGATCTTTGTGTTCTGAATGTTGAGCTTTAAGCCAACTTTTTCACTCTCCACTTTCACTTTCATCAAGAGGCTTTTTAGCTCCTCTTCACTTTCTGCCATAAGGGTGGTGTCATCTGCATATCTGAGTCTACAGTGATTTTGGAGCCCAAAAAAATAAAGTCTGACACTGTTTCCACTGTTTCCCCATCTATTTTCCATGAAGTGATATATGTGTTAGCATATAATATTTATTTTTCCCTTTCTGACTTACTTCACTCTGTATAACAGGCTCTAAAATCATCCACCTCACTTCGAATGACTCAAAAATCTTTCTTTTTGTGGGTAATATTCCATTGTATATATGTACCACAACTAACTTATCCATTCATCTGTCAAGAGACATCCATGTCCTGGCTATTACAAGTAGTGAGGAATGAACATTGGGGTACTTGTGTCTTTTTCAATTATAGTTTTCTCAGAGTATGTGCCCAGTAGTGGGACTGTTAGGTCATATACTTTTAATAGTTTCATTCTTTTAAAGGAATCTCCATACTACTTTCCATAATGGCTGTATCAGTTTATATTCCAACCAGGAGTGCAAGAGAGATCCCTTTTCTCCACATTTTCTCCAGCACATATTGCTTTTAGATTTTTTGATTATGGCCATTCTAACCAGCGTAGTTTTGATTTGCACCTTTTCATGCTTTTGTTGGCTATCTGTATGTCTTCTTTGGAGAGAAATGTCTTTAACTCTTCTGGCTATTTTTTGATTAGGTTGTCTTTAAAAAAAAATTGTTTGACCACTTCCAATTTGCCTTGATTCATGGACCTAACATTCCAGGTTCCTATGCAATATTGCTCTTTACAGCATCAGACCTTGCTTCTATCACCATTCACATGCACAACTGGGTATTGTTTTTACTTTGGCTCCATCCCTTCATTCTTTCTGGAGTTATTTCTCCACTGATCTCCAGTAGCATATTGGGCACCTACTGACCTGGGGAGTTCCTCTGTCATTATCCTATCATTTTGCCTTTTCATACTGCCTGAGGCCAGGGGCGGCGGCCAGGAGGAACAACCTCATACCCAAGGAGTGGTGGCTGCTCGGGCGCAGGAGTGCCTAGAAGAACTATTCCACGTTCAAGGTCAGGAGGGGTGGCGGTGAGGAGATACCCCTCATTCAAGGTAAGGAGCAGTGGCTGTGCTTTGCTGGAGTAGCCGTGAAGAGATACCCCACGTCCAAGGTAAGAGAAACCCAAGTAAGATGGTAAGTGTTGCAAGAGGGCATCAGAAGGCAGACACACTGAAACCATAATCACAGAAAACGAGTCAATCTAATCACACCAGGACCACAGCCTTGTCTAACTCAATGAAACTAAGCTATGCCCATGGGGCCACCCAAGACAGGCGGTTCATGGTGGAGAGGTCTGACAGAATGTGGTCCATTGGAGAAGAGAATGGCAAACCACTTTAGTATTCTTGCCTTGAGAACCCCATGAACAGTATGATAGTTCATTAGTACTATATAAAAAACAACTGATTTTTGTATATTTATCTAATATCCTGTAGCTTTACTGAATTCATTCATTAGTTCTAACAGGTTTTTGGTAAAGACTTTAAGGTTTTCTATTCAATTGGGCTTCCCAGGTGGTGTTAGTGGTAAATAACCTGCCTGCCAATGGAGACATGGATTCAATGCCTGGGAAGATCCCCTGGAGGAGGAAATGGCAACCCACTCCTGTATTCTTGCCTGGAGAATCCCCATGTACAGAGAAGCCTGACAGGCTACAGTCCATAGGGTCAAAAAGAGCTGGACATGACTGAAGTGACTTAGCACATACACATACATAGTGTCATCTGCAAATAGTTTTATTTCTTCCCTTCCAATTTGAATAACTTTTAAATTTCTTTTCCTTATCTGAGTCCTGTGGCTAGGACTTCCAGTACTAGGTAAAATAGTAATGGTGACAGTGGACATTCTTGTCCTTGTTCCTAATTTTAGAGGGAGCACTTCCAGTTTTTACCTTTTGAGTATAATGTTAGCTCTGGGTTTGTCATAAGTGGCCTTTATTATGTTGAGTTATGCTCCATCTATGTCATGTGACTTTTCATCATTCCTTTCATTAATATGCTCTATCCCATTGATTAGTGTGGCTATTGAACCATCCTTATATCCCTGATTAAATGTCACTTGATCATGGTGCATGATTCTTTTATACATAGTTTAATTTTGTTTGCTAATAAGGAGATCAGCCCTGGGATTTCTTTGGAAGGAATGATGCTAAAGTTGAAACTCCAGTACTTTGGCCACCTCATGCAAAGAGTTGACTCATTGGAAAAGACTCTGATGCTAGGAGGGATTGGGGGCAGGAGGAGAAGGGGACGACCGAGGATGAGATGGCTGGATGGCATCACGGACTCGATGGACGTGAGTCTGAGTGAACTCCGGGTGATGGACAGGGAGGCCTGGCGTGCTGCGATTCGTGGGGTCGCAAAGAGTCAGACACAACTGAGTGACTGAACTGAGCTGAACTGAACACTTTATGAAGAATTTTTACATCTATATTCATCAGGAATATTGGACTTGGTATTGGTGTTCCCTGCCCTGGAGCTAGCTTCATCCCCACTGGAGTGTATGCAGGGATGCCCATTCCCACTTCACAAATCCCAACATGTCACTGGCTGCCTCTGGCCTGTTCAGAGGCAAGGCAAGGGTTAGAACCAGATATGTTTCTTGCGTGTATATGCATTCTCCTTGGCAACAGTAGCCTCTGCTTTAGTGCAGGGAAATGCCAGAAAAAGAGGAGATGGAGGACCCTGACACTAGCTGGCAGCTTCACTGGGGAGGCCCTGGGAGACCACCAGGCAATTTTCAATATGTTGCCTTAGCACTGTAATGGGGAAAAAGCAACTCTGTGTGTGCCCTCCTGAAAAGTGGAATCTTAGTTTTTAACAGCCCTCAGGTTAGCCCAGTGGCTTTCAGTGTTGGACCCCAGGGCTGAAGTGACTTGAACACCTCATTTCCCAAGGACGATTCCCAAGCTCCCGATATCCCTCCATCTTCTGTGTCCCCCAGCGCGTCCCTTTCCCTCCCTTCCTACCAGACTCCACGTGGATCTGTCTTTTCTTTGGTTGTAGAAGAGCTGCTCTTTTAGTCCATAGATCAATTGCAGCCAGAGTCACTCTGCATGTAGTTGTAGTTTTGATGTGTTTTTGATGGGAGATGAGCCCAGAGTCCCTTACTCTGCCTCTTTCTACTCTTTCTCTCTCTCCCCTTTCTGCATTTTCATGGGGTTTTCCCTTCTCTTTCCTCCAAGAATATGTTGCTCTGAGCCTTGCCATGAGGTGGCAGTATTAAACTGTTTGTCATTGTCTTAGCAAGCTTGTATGTTCAGAACTGTATCTAAAATCATGGTGCTCATACTCTTGGGTACACAGGTTTCCTTGTACGTAGTATTTTACCATTGTTAGCTGTGGCCCCTCAACGTTCCTACCATCTGCACTGTCCCAGACCCCCTAGTTCCCTTCCCCTATCAAGTGGAAACTTGCTTTCTCATTTTTTTCTTCCTTTGTCTGAGTCCACTGGCCTTAAGAACAAGCCATTTAACCCCCAGCTTTGCATTTACATGAGCCCTCTGCATGACTGGCCGTAAGAATATGCTGGAGAGCAGGACAGACTGAATTATTACTTCCATGCAGCTAATTCTGATAGCAAAGTTAGACATGAGTCCTGCAAGGAAACTGAGACAAATTGTGGTAAATCATATGAAAGAAATAAAGAGCAATATGTCAGTATAAAACAGAGAGCTCTGTTCCATTCTAGGTACTAAGGAATATTTACCTGAAGAGTCTTTCAAACTGACATTGGTTGATCTGCAGTGTGGGCAATAATGTTCCCAGGTGGCATGGTTCTTGTGTCATTTAAGGAGTCAAAAAGAGGCAAGTGAGCTGGAGTTCATAGGGACTGAAAGAGGGAGGGAGGGACGAGGATGGGCTGTTCTTGGTCTCAGGTGTTAGGTTAAAGATCTTAGTCTTTATGTTAAGAGCAATGAGGAACCAGTGGAGAGTTTTATGTAGTGGAAGCAGCATGCTGATGGTGTGACGGTGGTCAGGGTGGTGGTGAGGATGGTAAAGAAGAGAAGGAAGGTGACGGTGATAGTGATGATGGTAGATGACCATGGTGACGGTGAGGATATGAGAGTAAGGAGGTTGTTTACATACGATGAGAGTGACTACGGCAGTAGGAGTGATAATGACACGGTGATGATGATGATGCTGTTAACTGAGATGCTGATGGGATGGTGCAGATAACGAAGGGTCCAGAACCACTACCTGTTAAGTGAAGAAGGCAGGAATGAGGAAGGAAACAACACATCATTTGAAGGGAGACACACCTGGTACTCTGCCACTTATTTGCTGGTTGGAATGAGAAAATCCTTTGAACTTATGTGTGCTTCAATTTATTTATCCTCAGAAGGGTTCCTGAAGATGAAGTGATGTGTATAAGAGTGCTTGGCACCCAGTAGTTGCAAAGTTAGCTCCCTAGTGTCTCCGTGACACACATACATGCAGCCAGGCCTGTGACATGAGAGCCTACGGGTGGAGAGTCCCTCCACTGCTTCCGTTCTGCAGCCTGGCCAGGTGACACGCTCAGAGACTGAGGGGCATCATAAACTAAAAGCTCCTGTTTAGATAATCTCCTCCAAATTTGCCATCCTGTTGTCTGTGGGAACAGTTGTGAGGTGGGAGCTCGCTGGGAGTATCTCAGGACCTCATCCACTGCCTGCTGGTCTCACCCTTTTGGCACAGTGAGTAACTCCTATCCCTCGCAACTCAGGGGGACGCAGCAATGGGGACTCTGCATGTCTAGGGAAAAATCCTGTCTGCTCAAAATGTGACACTTGGCAAGACACAACCTTGCTGGGTCCATTTCTCATCTGAAACCACTTTGGCAGCTTAGGGTTGCTTCCTGTGAGACTGTGTACACAGAGGATGCTCCACAACATGGTGGTGTGCAGTCACGCTTACCTTACCTCTCCCTTGGGGGCAGGATCGAGGGGTTCATCTATTGTCAGTTTGAATCTGTTTGCATTGAGCTTTCCACAGTTTCTGTTTAGCTCCAACTTCTTGAATGTTACCTTCTGACCAGTCCCAGAACACGGAGAGTCCCAGAATCCCAAGGCCTTTAAAATGACACAAATGTGAAGACTTGTTTCCAAAGTGACATGTAGATGACTAACCTGTGCTGCACATCTGCCCTCTGTCAGCATGTGGTGAGTGCCCCCGACAAGGCCCACAGACCAGGCCGTTCTGACCCATAATAAATGCAGAAATGGAAGGGACAGAGCATTTTAGGGCTCTGGGGTCACTAGCCAGGAACAGGTAGTGCTAGGTCATCGCCTTGGCTAGGTCATCCCCATGGCGGCCAGGGCATTTCGAGTTGGTCAAACAGTAAGGCAGATTCTTTAGCACATAGCAGTTCACTCATCATGGAAATTAACCCCTTTCTGTTTCCTTCCAGCTGTTGCCTATTGATGGCTATTGGAAGGGTTGAACTCCCAGCCAGATTTTTACTGAAGGATTATCGTATATTGGGTTTCCCCCTCCCTGGGATTTTGCACTATAAGACAGGGGCCTGTGAAAGAGAGCACTGACAGCCAGAGTCTGGGAGGGGCTTTCTGCTGGTCTCAGAGCAGAGAGAGCCCTTTCAGCCCATCTCTGTGACATGCAGATGTGAAATGGAATGTTTGCTGCCATATCAGTAAACAAGAATATCATAGTGTTGCAGTGAATTAAGAAGTTTCCTTTTTCTCTTTTGCACTTGGAGTCTTCCTCTATTTTACCTGTTCCTGATCTATAGTCTTCATTGATAACTAAGTTTCCTTTTTTCAGAAGACTAACCTGTTATGTTGTTAGATGCACATCCCACATCTATCACCCTCTAACTCTGAATGGGCTACACTCTGCATCTTTTAATTTTATGCTAGCCACATAATGATGCTTATCTTTATGGTACTCTCTCTCTTTGTAAACGACCCCGTGTAGTTTGTTCTTCCCTGTTTTTCCTTTAAGCTAGCCATATCTTGATGCTTAACTTTATGGTACTCTTGGAAACCATCCCTTGTAGTTTCTTTTTCTTCTTTCTCTCTTCTTGCATTGCAGAAAGAAAGTCACAGTGACATCCACAAAGGACAATGGACCCAGTTACCAGGACTGACTGCCACACCCAGGCTACCTGATGCTGGCCTAATGACTGTTTTGAAACAATGTGAAAAGAAAAAATATAGGATCCCCACACCCTTGTTCTTTATCTTCAACCCTGACTGCAAGCCCCAACTATACATCCCCTAGATTTCCTGTGGAGAGAGGCACAATTCTTGAGACAGCAGCCTACTGTGATCTCTACTCTGCCAGTTTGAGGATTAAAGCCATCCTCCGAGTTCCTCCAAACACTGTCTCCGTAGTTTCTTATTCAGCTCCATTGGGCAAAGAAAGCCAAGATTCTGGTGGCAACAATAGCTATCCACAATTTCTGTCATCCAATATGAATTTCTGAATCATGCAGATAAGCAGCACCATTTCCTACATGAGAAAGTTAAGGATGATAAAATCATTAGCGATTACATCCCTCTCTGGTGAGCAGGAAGTTTCTAAGGGAATTTAGGAAAGAGAAAAATATCTCTGTAAATATACTAGATGCTGGCCCCACATAGTTTAGATACATGTGATAGCAAAGACCAACCATTCCATATTCTTGCATCTTCCCATACATAAAAGAATGCTAAATTTCTTAATATCTTGTTTTCCTTACTTAGAATAATCTTTGATGTTCAGACTGCCTGCCATAATACTGCAAACTTGTATATAGCCTGACTCCCTCTCTAGCCTCCTTGGAGCACTTTTTCAGGACTATGTGAAATATTGTCTCACAGGCTTCGAGTCTAAACATTTCCACCATTCCACATTCCTGTATACTTTCAGGTTGTGACTAACTTATTAGTTGAAACAGAGTACACATGCAGGGCAGAGCAAAAGCCTCAGAAAATTTAAGAAAATTAAAATTGTCCAAAGCATCTTTCCCAACCACAATACTATGAGGTTATTAATTACAAGAGAAAGCTGTAAGAACAGACACAAGGAGGGTAAATAGTGTGCTGCTAAATGACCAAGAGACCATTGATGAACTTAAAGAGGAAATTAAAAAATACATAGAAACAAATGATAATGAAAACATGAAGAACCAAAACCTGTGGGGTGCAGCCATAGCACTTTAAAGCACTTTTAAGCACTTTTAAGATGGAAATTTATAGCAATTCAATCTCAACTCAGGAAACAAACAAACAAAAAATCACACATAAGCAATCTAATGTTACATATTAAGCAACCAGAGAAAGAAGAATAAAAAACCCCCAACGTCAGTAGAAGGAAAGAAATTATGCAGATCAGAACAGAAATAAATGAAATAGGAATGAAGAAAGCAATAGCAAAGATTCATAAAAGTCAGTTGTTTGAGAAGATAAAAATATAATGAAGTATGGGAAAATCAATACAATATTGTAAAGTAAAAAAAAAAAAATTAAAAATATAAACCTTTAGACAGAATCCTCGGGAAAAAAAGGAAGAAGACTCAAATTAGTAAATTTATAAATGAAGATGGATAAATTAAAACTGACAAGACAGAAATACAAAGGATCATTAAAGGCTACTCAGTCAGTTCAGTCACTCAGTCGTGTCCGACTCTTTGCGACCTCATGGACTGCAGCACGCCAGGCTTCCCTGTCCATCGCCAAACCTGGAGTTTACTCAAACTCATGTCTGTAGAGTTGGTGATGCCATGTCCCTTTCTTCTCCAACCTTCAATCTTCCCCAGCATCAGGGCCTTTACAAATGAGTCAGTTCTTGCCATCAAGTGGTCAAAGTATTGGAGTTTCAGCTTCACCATCAGTCCTTCCAACGAATTTTCAGGACTGATTTCCTTAAGGATGGACTGGTTGAATCTCCTTGCTGTCCAAGGGACTCTCAAGAGTCTTTTCCAACACCACAGTTCAAAAGCATCAATTCTCTGGCTCTCAGCTTTCTTTGTAGTCCACCTCTCACATCCATACATGACTACTGGAAAAATGATAGCCTTGACTAGATGGACCTTTGTTGGCAAAGTAATGTCTCTGTGTTTTAATATGCTGTCTAGGTTGGCCATAACTTTTCTTCCAAAGAGCAAATGTCTTTTAATTTCATGGCTGCAGTCACCATCTGCAGTGATTTTGGAGCCCAAAGAAATAGTCTGCCACTATGAAAGTGAAGAATGAAAAAGTTGGCTTAAAGCTCAGCATTCAGA
>SJYT01076854.1:0-78007 GCA_006410635.1 Cephalophus harveyi | reverse complement strand
CAGTACTTTGGCCACCTCATGCGAAGAGTTGACTCATTGGAAAAGACTCTGATGCTGGGAGGGATTGGGGGCAGGAGGAGAAGGGGACGACAGAGGATGAGATGGCTGGATGGCATCACTGACTCGATGGATGTGAGTCTGAGTGATCTCCGAGAGATGCTGATGAACAGGGAGGCCTGGTGTGCTGCGATTCATGGGGCCGCAAAGAGTCAGACACGACTGAGCGACAACTGAACTGAATGTATATATTGCTGCTAAGTCACTTCGATCGTGTCCGACTCTGTGCAACCCCATAGACGGCAGCCCACCAGGCTCCCCCATCCCTGGGATTCTCCAGGCAAGAACGCTGGAATGAGTTGCCATTTCCTTCTCCAATGCATGAAAGTGAAAAGTGAAAGTCAAATCACTCAGTCACGTCCGACTCTTAGCGACCCCATGGACTGCAGCCTACCAGGCTCCTCCATCCTTGGGATTTTCCAGGCAGGATTACTGGAGCGGGGTGCCATTATTTCCATGCTACTCTCTCCATTCATCCCACACTCTCCTTCCCCTCCTTGGTCCACAAATCTATTCTGTATGTCTGCATCTCCATTGCTACCCTGCAAATAAATTTTTGAAAAAATGGTCAATAAATGTACTCAATATGGGAAAAAAAAATAATGAAATATCATAAAGAGAAATCAGGGAAGCAATACCATTTACTGTCACAACAGAAAGAATAAAATACCTAGGAATAAATCTACCTTAGGAGGCAAAAGACCTCTATTCAGAAAACTGTAAAACACTGATGAAAGAAACCACAGATGACACAGATGGAGAGATTAGCATGTTGGTGGATTTGGATGAGTCAGTATTGTGAAAATGAATATACTACCCAAAGCAATCTACAGATTCAATGCAATTCCTTGTAAATCACCAATGGCATTATTTACAGAATTAGGACTTTTTTTTTTTGCAATTTCTGTGGAAACCCTAAGGGCAGTGAATAGCCAAAATCATCTTGAGAAAACAAAAGGAATCAGCCCCCCCGCCACAACTTCAAACTATACTAAAAAGCTACAGTAGTCAAGACAATATAGTACTATCACAAAACAGACATATAGACCAATGGTACAGGATAGACAGCCCAAAGATAAACCCGTGCCCTAGGTGACCTTGTCTATGACAAGGGAGGCAAGAATATAGAATGGAGAAAAGACAGTCTCTTTATAAGTAGGGCCAGGAAAATTGGACAGCTGCATGTAAAAGAGTAGAATTAGAACATTCTCTGCTACTGCTGCTAAGTCACGTCAGTCGTGTCCGACTCTGTGCAACCCCATAGACAGCAGCCCACCAGGCTTCCATCCCTGGGATTCTCCAGACAAGAATACTGGAGTGGGTTGCCATTTCCTTCTCCAGTGCATGAAAGTGAAAAGTGAAAGTGAAGTTGCTCAGTCGTGTCCAACTCTTTATGACTCCATGGACTGCAGCCTACCAGGCTCCTCCGTCCATGGGATTTCCCAGGCAAGAGTATTGGAGTGGGTTGCCATTGCTTTCTCCAAGAACATTCTCTCAGTTCAGTTCAGTTCAGTCGCTCAGTCGTGTCCGACTCTTTGCGACCCCATGAATCGCAGCATGCCAGGCCTCTCTGTCCATCACCACCTCCCGGAGTTCACTCAGATTCAAGTCCATTGAGTCAGTGATACCATCCAGCCATCTCATCCTCTGTCGTCCCCTTCTCCTCCTGCCCCCAATCCCTCCCAGCATCAAAGTCTTTTCCAGTGAGTCAACTCTTCACATGAGGTGGCCAAAGTACTTGAGTTTCAGCTTTAGCATCATTCCTTCCAAAGAAATCCCAGGGCTGATCTCCTTCAGAATGGACTGGTTGGATCTCCTTGCAGTCCAAGGGACTCTCAAGAGTCGTCTCCAACACCACAGTTCAAAAGCATCAATTCTTCGGCACTCAGCTTTCTTCACAGTCCAACTCTCACATCCATACATGACCACTGGAAAAGCCATAGCCTTGACTAGATGGACCTTAGTCGGCAAAGTAATGTCTCTGCTTTTCAATATGCTATCTAGGTTGGTCATAACTTTTCTTCCAAGGAGTAAGCGTCTTTTAATTTCATGGCTGCAGTCACCATCTGCAGTGATTTTGGAGTCCCCCAAAATAAAGTCTGACACTGTTTCCACTGTTTCCCCATCTATTTCCCATGAAGTGATGGGACTGGATGCCATGATCTTCATTTTCTGAATGTTGAGCTTTAAGCCAACTTTTTCACTTTCCTCTTTTACTTTCATCGAGAGGCTTTTTAGCTCCTCTTCACTTTCTGCCATAAGACTGGTGTCATCTGCATATCTGAGGTTATTGATATTTCTCCTAGCAGTCTTGATTCCAGCTTGTGTTTCTTCCAGTCCAGCGTATCTCATGATGTACTCTGCATATAAGTTAAATAAGCAGGGTGACAATATACAGCCTGACACACTCCTTTTCCTATTTGGAACCAGTCTGTTGTTCTATGTCCAGTTCTAACTGTTGCTTCAGAAGCATACAAAATAAACTCAAGCTAGATCAAAGACATAAATGTAAGGCTTGACACTATAAAACCCTGATTAAAACACAGGCAGAGTACTCTTGGAAATAAACCACAGCAAGATCTTTTTGTCTCCCCTACTAGAGTAATGAAAATGAAAACAAAATTAAACAAATGGGACCTAATTAAACTCAAAAACTTATGAACCACAAAAGAAATCATAAGCGATGAAAAAACAACTCTCAGAATAGAAGAAAATATTTGCAAATTAAGGAACTAACAAAGGACTAATCGCCAAAATATACAAGAACCTCAATGTAAACAACCCAATCAAAAAATGGGCAGGTCAAAACAGAAATTTCTCCAAAAAAGACATACACATGACCAAAAAACACATGTAAAGGTGTTAAATTTCCCTCATTAATAGATAAATGCAAATTAAAATTACAATGAGGTATCTTGTCAAACCCCATCACAATGTCTATCATCAAAAATCTACAAACAATGCTGGAAAGGATGTGGAGAAAAGGGAACCCTCTTTCACTCTTGGTGAGAATGTAAATTGACCCCACCACTATGGAAAACAGTATGGAGATTCCTTTTAAAACTAGGAACAAATCTATCATATGACCAGCAATCCCACTACTGGGCACATACCCTGAAAAAGCCATAATTGAAAAAGACACATGTACCCCAATAGACATTGCAGCACTATTTATGATAGCCAGGACATGGAACAAATATTGGCTGTATCAATTCAATTGATACTTCACTGTAGTTTTAACTTGCATTTCTCTAATAATGGGGGGTGTTGAGCATTTTTTCCTGTGTCTGTTGGCCATCTGAATGTCTATGGTGAAATGTCTGTTTAGGTCTTCCACTCACTTTTTGGTATGATTGTTTAGTTTTCTGGTATTGACTGAATGAGCTGCTTCTATATTTTGGAGATTAATCCTTTGTCAGTTGTTTCATTTGCAATGATTTCCTCCCATTTTGGGGGTTGTCTTTTTATGTTGTTTACAGTTTCATTTGTTGTGAAAAAGCTTTTATGTTCAATTAGGTCCCACTTGTTTATTTTTGCTTTTCTTTTTTTGTAAATTAATTTATTTTAATTGGAGGCTAATTACTTTGCAATATTGTAGTGGTTTTATTTTCATTACTCTAGGAGGTGGGTCAACAAGGATGTTGCTGTGATTTATATCAAAGAGTGCTCTACCTGTTTTCCTCTAAGAGTTTTATAGGTTCTGGGTTTACATTTAGGTCTTTAATTCATTTTGCATTTATTTTTTGTGTATAATGTAAGGAAGTTTTTAATTTTCATTCTTTTATATGTATCTGGACCACTTATCAAAGAGACTATCTTTTCTCCATTGTATATTCTTGCCTCCTTTGTCAAAGACAAGGTGACCATAGGCGGGGGTTATCTCTGGGTTTCTATCCTCTTCTATTGATCTATATGATTGTGTTTGTGCCAGTAACATTCCATCTTTTTAAATCTTTTCTTCATTCTTGTTTACTGTAGCTTGTACTGTAATTTGAAGCCAAGGACCCTGATTCTTTCAGCTTCTATCTTCTTTCTCAAGATGACTTTGGCTAGTCAGGATGCAATATACAAAGTTAAAGTTTTGAGCTGCCATACGAATTAAAAAAATTTTTGTTCTAGTTCTAGGAAAAAAGGACATTCATAATTTGTTAGGGATTGCATTGAATCTGTAGATTACTTTGGGTAGTATGGTCATTTTCACAATATTTATTCTTTCAATCCAAGAACATGGTATATCTCTCCATCTACTTGTGTTGCCTTTGATATCTTTTATCAGTGATTATAGTTTTCTGTATATAGGTCTTTTGTCTCCTTAGGTAAGTTTATTCATAGGTATTTTATTCTTTTTGTTTCATTTGGGAATGGGATTGCTTTCTTAATTTCTGTTTCTGATTTTTTGTTTTAAAGTATAAGAATGCAAAGGATTTCTGTATTTAATTTGTACTTTGCAACTTTACTAAATTTGCTGAGTAGCTCTAGTAATTTTCTGGTGCTACTTTAGGGTTTTCTATGTATAGTTTTATGTCATCTGTAAGCAGTGATAGTTTTACTCCTTCTTTCCAGTCTGGATTCCTTTTTAGACTTTTTCTTCTCTGATTGCCCTGGCTAGGACTTTTAGAACTATATTGAATAATAGTGGTGTGAATAGGCACCCTTGTCTTGTTTCTGATCTTAGAAAAAATGTATTAATTTTTCCCCATTGAGAATAGGGCATTCTGTGGGTTTGTCATATATGGCCTTTATCATGTTGAGACAGGTTCCTTCTATGCCTATTTCCTGGAGAATTTTTATCATAAATGGGTGTTTAATTTTGTCAAAAGCTTTTTCTGCATCTATGCAGATGATCACATGGTTTTTACCTTTCAATTTGTTTATATGGTGTAGCACGTTGACTGATTTGCATATATTGAAGAATCTTTGTATTCCTGGGATAAACCATGCTTGATCATGGTGTATGATTCTTTTAATGTGTTATTGGATTCTGTTTGCTAGTATTTTGCTGAGGAATTTTGCATCTATGTTCATCTGTGATATTGGCCTGTAATTTTCTTTTTTTGTGGTATCTTTGCCTGATTTTTTGTATCAGGATGCTGGTGACCTCATAACGTGAGTTTGAGAGTACTCCTCCATCAGCAATTTTTTGGAAGAGTTTGAGAAGGCAGGTATTTGCTCTTCTCTGAACGTTTGACAGAATTCACCTGGAAGCCACCTGGTCTTGGGCTTTTGTCTATTGGAAGATTTTTCTCACATTTTCAATTTTGGTGCTTATGATTGCTTCATAAATTCTATTTCTTTCTGGTTCAGTCTTGGAAGGTTGAATTTTTTTAAGAATTTGTTGATTTCTTCCATGTGGTTCATTTTATTGGCATATAGTTGCTCATAGAAGTCTCTTATGATCTTCGGTATTTCTGCATTGTCTGTTGTAACTTCTCCTTTTTCATTTCTAGTTTTATTGATTTGAGTCTTCCCCCCTTTTTTCCTTGATGNTAAGAATTTGTTGATTTCTTCCATGTGGTTCATTTTATTGGCATATAGTTGCTCACAGAAGTCTCTTATGATCTTCGGTATTTCTGCATTGTCTGTTGTAACTTCTCCTTTTTCATTTCTAGTTTTATTGATTTGAGTCTTCCCCCCTTTTTTCCTTGATGAGTCTGGCTAATTGTCAACTTTGTTTGTCTTCTCAAAGAACCAGCTTTTGGTTTTATTGATCTTTGCTATAGTTGCCTTCATTTCTTTATCATTTATCTCTGCTCTGATATTTATGATTTATTTCCTTAAACTAACTGCAGGTGTTTTTTGTTCTTCTTTCTCCAATTGCTTTAGGTGTAAGGTCATGTTGTTTATTTGAAGTTTTTCTCATTCCTTGAGGTAGGCTTGTATTGCTATAAACTTCCATTTTAACATTGCCTTTGCTGCGTCCCATAGGTTTTGGGTCACATGTTTTCACTGTCATTTTTTTCTAGATATTGCTTCATTTCCTCTGATTTCTTCAGGGACTTCTTGCTTATTTAGAAGTATGGTTTTTGCTTTCTTATGTTTGTGTTTTTCAGGTTTTTTTTTTTTGTTTGTTTTGTTTGTTTCCTGTTGCTGTTGTGTTAGTTGCCCAGTCACATCTGACCCTTTGTGACTGCGTGGACTGTAGCCCACCAGGCTCCTCTGTCCATGAAATTCTCTAGGCAAGGATACTGGAATGGGTTGCCATTCCCTTCTCCAGGGGATCTTCCCAACCCAGGGATCGAACTCAGTTCTCCTGCATCGCAGGCAGATTCTATACTGTCTGAGCCACTAGGGAAGTCCCCCCCCCTGCCCCCCGCACTTTTTTCTTCTTGTAATCAATATCTAATCTCATAGCATTGTGGTCAGAAAAGATACTTGATATGATTTCAATTTTCTTAAAGTTACCAATGCTTGATTTGTGAACCAAAGATGTGATATATCCTTGAGAATGTTTTGTATGCACTTGAGAAAAAAGTATATTCTGATGTTTTTGGATAGCATATGCTAAAGATATCAATTCACTCCATCTAGTCTAATATGTGACTTAAGATTTGTGTTTACATATTAATTTTCTGTGTGGATGATCTGCTCAGTGGTATAAGTGGAGTATTAAAGTCCCCTACTATTATGTTATTGTCACTTTTCCCTTTTGTATTGTTAGCATTTGACTTATGTGTTGAGGTGTTCCGATGCCGGGTACATAAATATTGATAATTGTTACATCTTTTATTGAGTCTTTGATCACCATATAGTGCCCTTCCTAATCCCTTATAACAGTAACTATTTTAACGTCTATTTTGTTTCATATGAGTATTGCTGCTCCTGCTTTTTTTGTTGTTTCCTATTTACACAGACTATGTTTTTCCATCCCTTTTCAGTGTGTATGCGTCCTTAGGTCTGAAGTGGGTTTCTTGTAGGCAGCATATATATAGATCTTGTTTTCTGTATCCATTCAGCCAGTCTGTGTCTTTTGGTTGAGGCATTTAATCCATTTACATTTATGGTAGTTATCAATATATATGTTCCGACGCCATTCCCTTAATTATTTGGGCTTTAAATATCTGTTTCTTTGGCTATACTGGGTCTTGGTTGCAGCATGCAAGATCTTTTAGTTGTGGCATGGTGACTCTTGGTTGTGGCATGGTAGACTTAGTTCCCTATCAGAGATCAATTCTGAGGTGAGGTGAGGTGAAGTCGCTCAGTCGTGTCCGACTCTTTGCGACCCCGTGGACTGTAACCTACTAGGCTTCTCTGTCCATGGGATTCTCCAGGCAGGAATATTGGAGTGGATTGCCATTTCCTTCTCCAGGGGATCTTCCCGACCCAGGGATCAAACCCAGGTCTCCCACATAGGAGGCAGATGCTTTAACCTCTGAGCCACCAGGGAAGCCCGAGATCAATTCTGGGGCCCCTGAATTGGGAGCTTGGAGTCTTAGCAACTGGACCACCAGGGAAGAACCTGGGGTTTACTTTTGTGGGTCCTTTTCTTCAATTGTTCCCCCCCCACCCCAAGAGAGCTCCTTTAGCTTTTGTTGTAAGGTGGCTTTGATGCTGCTGAATTCTCTTAGCTATTGATTGTCCATAAAGTTTTGATTTCATCATCAAATCTCAATGAGATCCTTGCTGGATAGAATAATCTTGGTTGTAGGTTTTTACCTTTTGTCACTTTAAATATATCTTGCCACTCCCTTCTGGCCTGCAGAGTTTCTGCTGAAAGTTCAGCTGTTAGTCTCATGGGTATTCCCTTGTATATTATCTGTTGCTTTTCTCTTGATGCTTTTGAGAGGGTAACAGGCAGGAAGGCCAGGGGTCTCCAAACGGAGGAAATAGCCTGCAAGTGTCAGACATTTTATCTCTCTTAAGCGGCAGGAGGAAACAAACTAGCGATATTTTTCCTTCTCTATACAAATTTAAAAGGAGGTTTCTCTTAAAATTCTGTGTTGCCATAATGACACATGGTTTCACATGAAGTTAACCATTGCCTTTTTCTTATGGAAAGGTTTATCTTAAGCTTTGTAAATAACACTATTTGTATGGTGCTCTGCCCTTCTTCAAGATTCAAGTTAATCCTTTTATGGCCCAAAATGAACCATTTGGAGCCAAGATTATCCCAAAATACATCCTATGGGTGAGGGGCCTGGTGCCATTCTAAGTTTTGAGACATTCCTTTCTTTCATTAACAGACTGCTGATGACTATATAACATCCAGCTAAAGACTAGAAGGGGGGTACTCTTTCTGCCCCCTTCTGATGCCTATGTCAGAAGCTTTCTCTATCTCCTTTGTACTTTAATAAAACTTTGTTACACAAAAGCTCTGAGCGATCAAGCCTCGTCTCTGGCCCCGGATTGAATTCTTCTCCTCTGGGGGCCAAGAATCCTGGCTTCATAATTCAACAACAACTTTTCACTTTAAATATTTTTCCTTTGTGTTTAATTTTTGTTAGTTTGGTTAAGATGTTTTGTGGCATATTTCTCTTTAGGTTTATGTTGTATGGGACTCTATGAGCTTCCCAGACTTGGGTCACTATTTCATTTTCCATATTAGGAAATTTTTTGATTATAATCTCCTCAAGTTTTTCTCATATACTTTCTTTTTTTCTTCTTCATCTGGAAATGCTATAATTCAAATGTTGGTGCATTTAATATTGCCCCAGAAGTCTTTAAGATTGTCCTCAATTCTTCTCATTCTTTTTTCTATATTCTGGTCCTTTGCAGTTATTTCTAATTTTCTATCTCTCGGCCCACTTATCCATCTTTCTGCCTCAGTTATTCTGCCAACTACAGATTGATGTTTGCCGAGGGCATTTGTGATGTGCCTATGCAGAGAGTTAATCCTATGCTGCTACAGCTGTTTACCTTTGACACAGCCTGAAGGGAGTTCAGGGTGGAGAATGAGGCACTTTGTGCTCCAGGGAGACTGGTGGAACAGGTCTTTAGATAGTTTGGTATTTTAGGAACTGATTTCATGATCACAATCCTTCCATCTCCTCATATCTAGAAAAGTACTAAATTTCTTCATGGTTATATTAGGTCCTCTTGACTAACAGAAATCTTTTATAAAATAATTTCTTGATTGCATGAACTCCCCCTTCACCAAAATCACATATATTGACCTTCACCCACTACCTCTTTGGACCAGTTTATCAAAGCTCTCTGAGGTACCATCTCCTGATACCTCAGGTCTTCGTTTTGCCCACAAATAAAACCTAACTCACAACTCTCTCGTTGTACATCTTTTTTTAGTTTACAGTTATGGCAACTGTGAAGGGTCCCAGAGTGAACATCCCTTCTTCACCTGAACTCTACAAGGAACTGGAGCTATGATACCAGCAGCAGCCCCCTGCACCCATCTACCTTCTCAGGTACTCCAGATGAATTTGGCTAAGCCTTTCCTGGTTCTCAGATATCCCATATTGGTTGATGGTTGTGAATTTTATTTGGCAGTGGAGCAGATTACTTATTCCTTCCCAGTTGAAAGGCAGGGAGTAGGGGTAGTTGAAATATACCAGAGCATACCCACTCAGTGTATAGAAACTGAGTGGAAAGATACCGGGTTGGGCTGGTTGAAAGATACCAGGGCAATACCCACTAACTAGAAAGATCTGGGGGGCAGGGCTCAACTGAAAGATCCTGAGGTTGCTCAGTTGTAGGAGACTAAGTGGTCTGTACTGAGTAGTTAAGAGGCTAATCTGATGCTTTTCCTCAAATTGGCTGAATTTTGGGGGATAAAAGTGAAGATATTACATGAGAGCTTTACATCATAGAAAAGGGACAAAACTCCTCTCAGCTGGTTACAGCTTACTCAGGTGACTGAGAACTTTTTAGGAGGGGTGGAAGCAGAGGCCTCTTACCATGCAATGATGCCATAGGGAAACTTACTCATTAATTAAAACACTTGCTTATCCAGGGGTCACAGATAAGAATTGATCATTCAGTGATCTGAGCACTGTGGTGGTCTTAGACTGCCAAAGTGAGTAACTAAGACGTGTAAGAGGGTTCAAGTGACTCTGGAGTGACTGGTGGAGGGAGTTAAGTTCACAGTGTACTGGCTCACCACAGTTTTGAAAGGTTGTTGTTGAATTACGACGCCGGGATTCTTGGCCCCCAGAGGAGAAGAATTCAATCCGGGGCCAGAGACGAGGCTTGATCGCTCAGAGCTTTTGTGTAGCAAAGTTTTATTAAAGTATAAAGGAGATAGAGAGAGCTTCTGACATAGGCATCAGAAGGGGGCAGAAAGAGTACCCCCCTGCTAGTCTTTAGCTGGATGTTATATAGTCATCAGCAGTCTGTTAATGAAAGAAAGGAATGTCTCAAAACTTAGAATGGCACCAGGCCCCTCACCCATAGGATGTATTTTGGGCTGATCTTGGCTCCAAATGGTTCATCTTGGGCCATAAAAGGATTAACTTGAATCTTGAAGAAGGGCAGAGCACCATACAAATAGTGTTATTTACAAAGCTTTACATTTCCATAAGAAAAAGGCAATGGTTAACTTCAGGTGAAACCAGGTGTCATTATGGCAACACAGAATTTTAAGAGAAACCTCCTTTTAAATTTGTATAGAGAAGGAAAAATATCGCTAGTTTGTTTCCTCCTGCCGCTTAAGAGAGATAAAATGTCTGACACTTGCAGGCTATTTCCTCGGTTTGGAGACCCCTGGTCTTCCTGCCTGTTACCCTCTCAGTTTCATGAGTGAATTTTATCCACAACAAGTTCAACTTTATTAAAATAAGTAGAGCCTCTCAAACACAGAAATGAGGGACATCAGAAAGCAGCCTCTATCTCCAGCCAGGGTTATGTACATACAAAACTTATACTTGCAAGTACCTACTTAATTGGGGAAGTTAAACTAAAGGAGATCTCAACCTAAAATATCCAAATTGAGGGTCTTTTGATATTCCAAAATTGATATTTTTGTGCACATAGTTAGAAAAAGTCGGCTCTAAGATCAGATAGCTTGAATGAAATGCTTATTTCGGTATGCAGAACATTCTAAAAGAGGAAACAATAGAGTAACTTCTTTGCAGGAAACTAACAAGAAACTGCATGAAACTATATAAGAACTCAAAAAGGCCACTGGCAGTGACTCAGGTCTAGTGGGACTGGAAAGTCATATTTAGGGCATTTATACCATGTGGCTTTTTATTTCTGGGCATCGTCTTTCCATTTGTTCCATTTGGCTTTGATTTCTGGGCATCTCTTTGCCATTTGTTTTATTTGAAGTGTAAATTTTGGCTGGTGATTTTTGGTACGGTTTGGTTATTTTGGTTTGAGCACACAGATTGGCTTGATTATGCAGACATCTGTACAAACTGCTTGAGCAGTTTATACAGGAAGTGCTTCCTCTAAGCTTCCACCACCACCCCACACCTAAGAACCCCTTGGGAAGCATTTTAAATGGCTAGTCAACCTATAGCTTATGATCCAATGACAAAGAAAATTGGCCTAAAAATATTAGATCTTTATTGCCACAGGATGGGAAAATGGACAGACGTTCCTTTATGTTCAGGACTTTTCTCCTATAATCAACAGCATGGGGCTGATCAGAATAAGATCCTTACCTCCCAGAGGGACAATTCCTGATAGAACATTTTATTAGTGTGCCTTTATTATCAGGGCCAGTTTGAGAACTATCTGGTCTAAATTTTGGTTATGAAACTATGGTCACAGAAAAATAAAGATTTTTGACAGTGTGGCCATGATATTCTTTAGACTCCAGAGAAAACTGATTAAAACTTTTTTGCAATTGTCCTACTAAGAGAAGACGTCTTCCTCTTCTTGCACCTTGAGACTGTGGCTTTCAGGGACACCTATCTAGACAATCTCTAATTCCTGAAACAGAGGGAAAAAATAGAAAAAGAAGCCTTTAAAAACTTTTAAAATTCCAACTGTTATTTATAATCTAGTGAGTTTTATATTGTGCTATCTGATTCATAACTAAGTTTGGAAAACAAAGCTGTGAGATCTCTTGTTTCCATTTGGATATATGTATGTCTCAGTATGTGTGTTTGTCTTTGGATATTGTTGCTGATATTTGTAAATGAGCTCTGTTTAACTGGCTTTAAGAAAAGTAAGCACTTACAACTCAAACAATTCTAAATACAAGAAAAATTAACCTAAATGAATTATGTTCATATGAATGGGAAAATATTTAGCATTAAATAACTGGTATTAATGTGTTTGTTGATCTAATTAATATAAGGGTCATTAACATTAAGCATAGTATTTTCATTGCGTCTTGGTTTAATAAAAGTTAATTAAAATCTTGTTATAAGAGCAATTACTGAACTGTATCTTCCTCTTACAGAGAAACTAAAAAGATTTTGGACAATTAATGAATATGTTTGATGCCATCCTGAGATGTTCTCTATAAGGAAGCAAATGTTTTTAGAAATTATCACTGGTATTTATGTTCACCAATCTATTGAATGGTAACATAGAGGATAGTTGCTTCAGGAAAGTAGGATGTGTGTTTTTAGTAAACAAGGTATGATGAATGGAATTTCATTTTGTTAAGGGAAAAGGAAGTAGGTTTGACTTACAGGTGGCTTTTTCAGGATAGGAGAACAAATTAATGGGTACAGAAAAAGATAAAAAAAAAAGGTTTGTGGAAGCTTGACCCTGAGAAAAGAGTTTTGTGAATGCTCAGAAATGACTAAGTTTAAAATAAATGTAATTGAGTAAATTAAAAGTAAGAAGATGCAAAATGTGAATTTGACTTTTCTCTGTATTAAGAGGACAAGCTTTCTTCAGATGTTGAACTGCCTTTGATAACAGTTTCTTTACCTCTTAAATGTTTCTTTACCTCTTAAATGATCTGTTCCATATTTGCCTTTGAAATCTTTTATTATTTCTTTGACTAAGTGAATCAAATTCTAATGAAACATTTTTTGACCTATAGCTAACTTTGGGATGCTTCAAAGGGCCCCTGAAGCATCCTAAAGAGAGATATTAAACTAATTAGGTTCATCTGGTACATTGACTTGCAAGGAAGTATTGTCAAATGAGTAATAAATATCCTCAGTTTATATAGTATGGTAAATGTTACTAAGATAGATATCCTAGAAATTCTTTTTTTTTTTAAAATTATTCAACACAGACAATTTATTTTCTGAAGATTATCATTTTTACAAAACAGAACAAAAAGCAGGTATCAAAAACAGCAAAGAGTTTACAGAATTTCTGCACCAGTTTTCACACAGGTCAGTGATAATGAAACTGGTGTCAGATGTAAATACTAGATACACTCTGATTTCCCACTTGGTCATAAGCATTCAGGTGGTTTGCTTTAGAGCTACTGAATAATAATAATTTTTCATAAGCACCGGTCATTTTTTGAGAACACATTTGGTTTGTCCAACAAAGTAAACACTTTTTGATGTGTGGTATTTTCTTTTTTTAAAAAAAAAAACACTGACCTAAAATACAGAATGTGTATGTATTTGGATTCGAACCAAATCCTTTGAGGTCCCAATTACCCTGAAGAACACTGAAGAAGACATTTATAGGACATATTAAATACTAGTTATATACCTCATGATGTTGAAGGCAGCTACTATAAGTCTAAAGAAAATATCTCTTCATTCAGAGGCTGCCCAGAGTTTGAACTACATCATAGTTTCCACATCTTTTCTGATTTGGAGTAGTTTCCCCAAATAGGGTCATATTATGACCCTAAAACAAAGTTTATGCGCGTGCCAAACAGACTCTAGCATTTATAGATGTCTTTGTATAGAGCAAGATTCACTGCTCTGTACCCTGGGTGGCCACACAGAACCTCAGAGGCCACGATTCCGGGATGCACATCATCTGGAGGGAAGCAGAGACAGAGCTGGACTTGGCCATGGTGTTCAGCCACCGCCTGTTTCAGAGACACAGTTCGTTTAAATAAGGGAAGTTTGGTCCAGTTTTGCAATGTTAATAGCTGACAGTCTCTCAAACATTTTTTTAAATATATAGAGATCATTTCCTGGCTAGCAATGAGTTAAGAAACTGGCCTCCAATTCTGATCAGATTTCTCACTATTAGTCAAAGCCAAAAAACCCCTCCCAAAAAACAAACAACAAACAAAGGAAAACCCAGCCAATAGGGGAACAATTGCACAATTAAAGTTGAGTGTAAATTATGCTATGTACAGACTGGTATCCACGTCACTGAAATCATTCTGCAATCATGACACACTCTTGTTGAAATATTTCTTTTATCATATCCCAATTTTCATTTAGGGAAAACTGATATGTATGTAATTTTCTTCTGTATAGATATGAAAAGGAAGCAAGAAGGCAAAGCTGAGAGGAACGGCTGCTACCCTCGGGGCAGCGGTGGCATTTGGTTGTTTTGGTCTTGGTGCCAGCAACTCCCACCCCATGGGAGAACTCCAGTTCCCACCGGACTACACGGTTTTCCTTGCAGTCAAGACTGGAACGCTGGACCCCACTGCTCCAGCAGCAAGCGCCTTTTCATGCCACTGCAATCACCCACACTGCTATTGTCAAAGGGGCTCTCAGAGCCTTTATAAACATACTTCATTAGGAGATCCACGCCATTCTCGTCCAGGGATTGAACTGCCTTTTCAATATCGTTAGCTTTAAAAGAGATGAGCACCTTCAAGACAATGCTGCCTGCGCGATCCTCACTGCCTGGCTCTTGGTGTTGATGGGGGGTTTCAGAGCCGCCTGGAGGGCAGCTGTCATGTTTCCTTGCCGCAGGCAGGAGTCCACCTCGCCCTCGTCGGCCCGGCCTGCCCCGTAGCCCCCGTCTTCCTCGTCCACGAACTTGTTCTCGTCGTACTCATCCACGTCCACCTTCCGGAACCGGGCCGACGACACCGCGTCCTTTGACATCCCCGCTCCGGACCGGCGGCGGAGGCCTCCTCTAGACGCTGCCCCGACTTTAGCCTAGAAATTCTATAAAGTTTCTAAAACTCAGATATGTCCTGACAAAATATTATCAGTCACGATTCCAGTTATCATCTTAGGTGTTGTTACAGCAGTAACCAGGTTTCTTTGTCAGTTATATTGTAGTCAGATTTTTTTCTTGTTTTTTTTTTGTTTGTTTGTTTTTTAGATTTTTTTGCATCCTTATTTTATTTTTTAAATATAAATTTGTTTATTTTAATTGGAGGCTAATTACTTTACAATATTATGTTGGTTTTGCCATACATCAGCATGAATCTGCCACGGGTGTATACGTATTCCCCATCCTGAACGCCCCTCCCACCTCCCTCCCCATACCATCCCTCTGGGTTATCCCAGTGCACCAGCCCCGAGCATCCTGTATCATGCATTGAACCTGGACTGGTGATTTGTTTCACATATGATATTATACATGTTTCAATGCCATTCTACCAAATCATCCCACCCTCGCCTTCTCCCATAGAGTCCAACAGACTGCTCTATACATCTGTGTCTCTTTTGCTGTCTCACATACAGGGTTATCATTACCATCTTTCTAAATTCCATATATATGCAATAGTATACTGTATTAGTGTTTTTCTTTCTGGCTTACTTCACTCTGTACAATAGGCTCCAGTTTCATCCACCTCATTAGAACTGATTCAAGTGTATTCTTTTTAATGGCTGAGTAATACTCCATCGTGTATATGTACCACTGCTTTCTTATCCATTCATCTGCTGATGGACATCTAGGTTGCTTCCATGTCCTGGCTATTATAAACAGTGCTGCGATGAACATTGGGGTACATGTGTCTCTTTCAATTCTGGTTTCCTCAGTATGTATGCCCAGCAGTGCAATTGCTGGGTCATATGACAGTTCTATTTCCAGTTTAAGGAATCTTCACATTGTTCTCTATAGTGGCTGTACTAGTTTGTATTCCCAACAACAGTGTAAGAGGGTTCCCTTTTCTCTGCACCCTCTCCAGCATTTATTGCTTGTAGACTTTTGGATCGTAGCCATCCTGACTGGTGTGAAATGGTACCTCATTGTAAACGTGTCTTCTTAAGTCTTTTGTCATTATAGGCAGTTATGGTTATTTATTATTTATTTTAATAAACAATATTGCTTTTGCAAGATGGTTCCTCTTCAAGAAGATTTATAGAAAGAACTTTCGGATAAACGTGTTTCTTACTTTCAGACCATAATGCTGAACTGGGTAAGAAATTAAAGGATTCTAATGGGAAACCTGATGGCTTCATAAAAACTAACAAAAGGACTTAATGAACTGATGAATATGCTTATAACTTTTATGGTGTCTATCTGAAAAAGTTACTGGTTTGAATATATGTTTTCTAGGTGAAAGGAAAACCTTCCCCTCAAACTAATTATGACTTACAGTAATTTGGCAAAATTATTCTTTTGTAAGCAAAAGTAAAACATTTATCGTTTCTCTCTCTCTGATTCCTCTAGAGACTGGGAACTCTTAGATTTCCAGTAGCTTTATCAGATAAGTTAGGAAGGCTATCTCACTAACAAGTACAGAAATCTCAAAGAATCTTAGAACTCTTGAGAAGGGAGAAATTCACCTAAATTTATTAAGCAAAATCTGCAATAAGCCCTTGACATATACTTTCCTAGCCTTGAGTTTTTTTTTTTAAAGTTCAGCCTGAGACTCAGCAAAGAAAAAAAAAAAAAAAAAAATGTCTATAAGAACTATGGTGTTGGAGAAGATTCTTGAGAGTCCCTTAGACTGCAAAGAGATCCAACCAGTCCATTCTGAAGGAGATCAGCCCTGGGATTTCTTTGGAAGGACTGATGCTGAAGTTGAAACTCCAGTACTTTGGCCACCTCATGCAAAGAGTTGACTCATTGGAAAAGTCTCTGATGCTGGGAGGGATTGGGAGCAGGAGGAGAAAGGCATGACAGAGGATGAGATGGCTGGATGGCATCACTAACTTGATGGACGTGAGTCTGAGATGGACAGGCAGGCCTGGTGTGCTGCGATTCATGGGGTCACAAAGAGTCGGACACGACTGAGGGACTGAACTGAACTGAACTGATAATCAATTATGGCTATATAAATCATCAGGTCAAGTTTATTGAGACCAGACATTTTCCAAAAAATGTCATCTTAATTTGGTTATGTTTGGTAAAAATGAGAGTAACCTTAGGGAGAAAAAGATGTTTCAATAAATGTTAAGTCCTAGTTTTGTTAATGGAAGTCTGTATCTACTAAGACTCATTTCCTGGATAGTTCTTTACTATATTAACATAAACTTTAATTGAGTTATTAAAGGACACTCTAAGTTGGTTTTTGAAGCTTTTCTCAGTAATGTATCATTGGACAAAGATCAGATGCCTCACAGCCTGCAACCAGGACTGGAAAATAATTTAAGGGACTGTCTCCAACCCAAATGGAAGGACTTTTTTTTATCAAAGGAAACTACATTACACCAGGACAAGAAGAAGATATCAGAAGCAGACAGTTTGCCCAAGATGCTGGACTCGACTCATGATAATTTATAATGTTTTCTTGACTTCCTGGGGCTTTACACGCAAAATGTTTTCTATCATGGACATCATCCTATGTTAGTTTTAAAACTCAATCCAATTGTTGGGTTTGTGGCTAATTACCTGCATCTAATACTTCTAAATTACTTTGGTGGATTTCTCCACTCCAAGGCTCTAATTGGATGACCCTTAAGAAATTTATTTTAGAAGAATGAGAGTTCAGTCCTGTTCTATCTACTCATATTACTAGATGGCACCCACTCAGATGGCCTATTGATAATACCTGCTCTGACCCTGACCATAGATTCAAAGTTTCTTTTCAGGTCACTCAAACCCAGTCAGAATGATGACCTAAGTCTCAATCAAAAACTGTAACTTCTCATCTTTTTAGAGGAAAACTCCCATAGTAATGGGATGGACCTGTATGGCTAGCATCAGTCTGTGGAAAACTCCCATAGTAATGGGATGGACCTGTATGGCTAGCATCAGTCTGTGGTCATTTAAGGTTTAAGGCCCCCCGTTTATCTTGGGAACAAGTAAATTATACTAGAATAATCAACCTAGTAACACTAGGAAATTGGGCTAAGAGTCTTCTATAATTTTCCTAAAATAAAAAATATTGGTACAGAATAGTCTAAGTAAAATGACCTAAGAATGTACTGTGGTACACCTAATGTAAGTTCTCAGCTTAATTCTCACTTAAGTCTTTAATAATACTGCCAATGATATTATTTGTATTTGCCAGTTTTACAAGATTGTTGTTTCTTGCAATTACCAAATATGTAACTGAGTCTCCAATGAAAATAATGATGATTAGGAGACTTGCAGTGGTTGATGAAACATATAGTTCTGTATACCATCAATGATTGTAATAGTGTAACTCTAGATATGCTGCTGCTGCTAAGTCACTTCAGTTGTGTCCGACTCTGTGTGACCCCATAGGCGGCGGCCCACCAGGCTCCTCTGTCCCTGGGATTCTCCAGGAAACAACACTGGAGTGGGTTGCCATTTCCTTCTCCAATGCATGAAAGTGAAAAATGAAAGTGAAGTTGCTCAGTCGTGTCCCACTCTTTGCGACCCCATGGATTGCAGCCTACTAAGCTCCTCCATCCATGGGATTTTCCAGGCAAGAGTACTGGAGTGGGATGCCAGTGCCTTCTCCATACATACAGGTTATATATATATATATATATATATATATATATAATTTCATGTATAATTATATAATTTTTTTTACATGTAAATACATGTTTATGTTATTTATATGTTTATGTATACATACACACACACACACACATATATTGTTTTGCTTTGGGGTTTTTAATACCCAAAAGCAAAGATGTTTTTAAACTCTCTAAAAGAAGGAAGTAGATGGCTTAGAATAGCTCTCACTGACAAAAGGGTGGCAAGCAGAGCATTAACTAGATCAATTATCACTCATTGGAAGAAGTTAATCAAAAGGTGACAAGTTTAAGGAATATAAAAAGTCTTTGTAATGCTGTAATTTGGAAGAAGGGAGACCATAGTTGGAGAGGCTAAATGTTTATTACCAGTTGTTGTTTTTCAGGGCTCTTTTTGACCCCATGGTCTGCAGCACGCCAGGCTTCCCTGTCCTTCACTGTCTCCTGGAGCTTGCTGAAACTCATGTCCATTGAATCGGTGATGCCATCCAATCATCTCATTCTATGTCATCCCCTTCTCTTCCTACCTTCAATCTTTCCCAGCATCAGGGCCTTTTCCAATGAGTCAACTCTTCCTATCAGGTGGCCAAAGTAGTGGAGCGTCAGCTTCAGCATCAGTCCTTCCAATGAATATTCAGAACTAATTTCCTTTAGGATTGACTGGTCTGATCTTGCAGTCCAAGGGACTTTCAAGAGTCTTCTCCAACACCACAATTCAAAAGCATCAATTCTTCAGTGCTCAGGTTTCTTTATGGTTCAACTCTCACATCCATACATGACTACTGGACAAACCATAGCTTTGACTGTACAGATCTTTATTTTATTACCAGTAGTCATGTACAAATGTGAGACTTGAAGCATAAAGAAGGCTGAGCACTGAAGAATTGATGCTTTCAAATTAAGGTGCTGGAGAAGAATCTTGAGAGTTCCTTGGACTGCAAGGAGGTCAAACTAGTCAATCCTAAAGAAAGTCAACCCTGAATATTCATTGGGAGGATTGATGCTGAAGCTGAAACTCCAGCAATTTGGCCACACTATGTGAAGAGCTGACTCATTGGAAAATACCTTGATGCTGGAAAAGATTGAGGGCAGGAGGAAAAGGAGGCAGCATAAGATGATATGGTTAGATATCACCACTGACTCAATGGCCATGAATTTGAGCAAACTTCTGGAGAGAGTGGAGTACAGAGGAACTTGGTGTGCTGCAGTTCATGGGGTTGCAAAGAGTGGGACACAGCTTAGCAACTCAACAATAACAAATGCTTATTAACTTTAACTGGTGAGGACTGTGGAGTCTAGGGGATCCGACACATGATTCAGGGTTATTTGGTGATAAGGCACAGATCCACCTTTGTTTTTACCTAATAGGGGGAAAACTGATTCAGGGACCACTGAAGGCCAGAAACTGCTGGGAAGTTCAGGCCTATACTATCAACATGAGTGGAGGGGGACTTCTGGGATAACAGTGAGTCAGTCAGTGGGTAGAAAGATGGTTCAACTCCAAGAAATGTAAGAAGGGGGCTCACTCAAAGGTGGTTGGTGACCCTCACTGAAGGAGGGGCCTGTGGTGGAGCTCTTGAATGGGGTGACTGGGGTGGGACAATCTCAAGGTGACTGAAGTTAAAGAAGGCTGCTGCCCTGTGACAAATTCAGCACAGACCAAAGGTAGTATTCAGTTTTTTTTTTTGAAATAGGAACAGGGAGGGAGTTCACCATGCTCAAAGAAAGGAGAGGCCTTCATCATCCACGAATCCCTGACCTCTCTGGGGACTCAGCCCAAGCCTTGGCTGGAAGACTCCTTCATCCTTCCTCCCGGAGCTCCCCTCCTGCCCTCTTCTGCGCTACTTGGGATCAGTGCCCTCATCACACCCCACACCCTGCCCCACCAGCCCTGCATTGCGCCCCTCACACATGCTCCTGGCACTTCTCTCGGAGCCATCCCAGAGTTGCTTAATCCATATTTTATTCCTACAGCCAGTGTGCAAACCCTCTGCCTTCTGCTCAGTGGGGAGAGAGTCCTCAAAACACTTTCACCCCTCCTGCAAGACTCCGGCGGCCCACAGTACCAGCAGCCCCCACACTGTGACCACCTGAAAGGGAAGCACCTCCTTACTTCTCATTAATAATCTAATCGGGGCCCAAGAAAGGTACTGCATAAGGCAGGTTCCGGGAAGAGTGCCCTGCATCTCGAGACGGGCCTTCTCCTTCTTCCAAATCCTCTCTGAACACTGGGTAGGACTCGTGGCTAGGCCCTTCTGAGATGGTTGGGGTTAAACTTGCCAGGCGCTGCGGGATGTGGGGGTTAGGGGTACCCACACCTGCGCACTCTAAGGAGTTCTGACCGTGGCTGTGGAATACAGTATACGGTCGGGGCCGACAGTCAGGATTGGATGACTGTCAGTCTGGGGTGCACAAGAGGCTGGGCCTCAGGGATGCAAAAGCACAGCCCTGCGGGGAGGCAGAGAAGCACCGAGGCTGATATCAGAATAAACAAAGCGAGACGGAGGCATTGCCAGAGCAGCCCCCATTCGCCGGCGCGCCGTCACCTCTCCGACTACTGCGTGGCAGCAGACAGGCTCCCGGCCCACCTCTGCCCCGCCCAGGCCTAGTTGCCCTCTCGCGGTTAACCCTTGCGGGCCCGTTTCCTGGAACGGCTGCCCAGCGCCTGCAGCGCCGAAGGAAGGACGCGGGCCCTCCGCCTCCCCCGGGTCCCGAGTGGGCGCCAGGCGCCGGGAACTGGCCGTGGTGCTGAGCGCGCAGCTCGGTATCGGGCGCGGCTCCCAGACCTGCCAAGACCGCATACCGCGACATTCCCGGCCTCAGCGGTAAGTAGCCAAAGCCCCGAGGATGTAGGCGTGCGTGGAGTGGGGGAAGGGAGTGACTGGGGAATTTTTGTGCGATTTTCGTGCAATGGGCGGGCTGAGTGGAGGAACCAGTGTCTGCACTCTGTCCACTCCCCGGTGCCCAGCGAAGATGATGTGGTGTCCGGGAGAGATGATCAGTGTGAGCTGGGGAACGGGGAAACCTCGCGGATGGGGTCTTGGGAACGGACGAGTAAGACTGGAGGCCCATCTTCCCTCCACTGGGCAGGCCAGGAGCATCCAGACACTCCCTTATAAAAAGTGGACCAGGACCTTCGGTCCCCAAAGGTCCCTTTGTCTCCCCAACATGAGGGTTGAGTGAATTGGTACTGTTCAAAACAGTGCAGTTTCTGTTTCTGCTTTATCCCCAATCTCACGCCCACCCCAGAACACAGAGACTGCCCCTCCCCACAATGGCCTTGACTCCACCCATATGGAAGGCTTTGGCTTCGACAAGGTAGCCTATTACAGAGATAAACTACTGCTCCATACATACCCTCTCCACCCCAGTGTCCAAGATGTCCCTGGGTGGGGCTCTCCTCAGAAGCTCCTACTCTTGTCACCACTCACCCCTTTATGTTCCATGTTTGTGATCTCCTGGATATTGGGGGGTGGGGCAGGGGAAATCAGGGGAAATACCAAAACTATCAGCCAAAATTTTTGTATTTCCAAACTGTTTCTGTTGCATATGTGTAACTCCAGTGTTTTTATTTTGCTTCATGAAATATGCAATCATTTTCATGTTCAAAAATGAAAGAAAAGCATAGAATTACCTTACCAAAAAGAAAAGAAAATTCCAGGGAGTTGAGCTAGTTAGTCATAATGTAGAAAAGCAGCAAATGAAATTGCTTCATTTACTCAATTTGCAACAAGTTCACATGGATGTGCATGCTCTGTGTAAGACGCTTCGAGGGGAAGCTTTCACATGTGGAAAGTCTCTGCCACCACTTTCTTACCACTGGACCCTCTTCTGGCTCCTAACTGACCTCTCTGCCCTTTTGCTTCTACTTTACATTCTTATTCACAACTAGAGTGATCTGCTAAAACTAAAAATTGGTCTTCATGGCTGGCAAATAATGGGAGAGTATCTATCAGGTTCCCCCGTAAAATGGTGCTTAGCCACAGGATAACAAAGCAGAATGTGCATTTTTAAAACTGAGAACCTGGACACATATGGCCTCTGCCCTCAGTAAATGAGAGTGCCAGCACCTGGGTGTCTAGATAAAGCCTACTGTGCCCCTGAGAATTATCAAGAAAGATGAGTACTCAGCCTGACTCCAGTTGGGTAGTGGATCCTCTGACCACTTAGGGAGTTCCCACCCATGTCACATATGGACTGCAGATTTCCAAAGAGTCAGGATCTGGTAAAACATCTTGACATGGAAACTGAATGGACTGAACACACACTGAATTTCAGTGAAATAATCTTTATCATGCCTGGTTGAAGTTATTTTTGAGAGTACAGTAAGAAAAAGATTTTTCTAAAACATAAGCAAAGTAGCTGCATAATCATAATCAATACCTCCAAAATTTCTTGCCATAGAAATTATACTACCTTCAGTTACAATTTTTCTAAGTTTGCATGAGCTATACTTTTGCTTTTAATCTTCATTTTCATTTTACTTTCCAAAATTTCTTACAAAACATATTTATTCTTCAATTTTTAGATTTCCCATGTAGGGGAAATTGAGTTGGTTCATAGAATGTCTATCACAGTTAAGAACACAGGTTTAATATCAGTCAGTCTTGGGTTCAAATCCTAGCTCTGTTGCCACCTGTGTGAGGGCCAATCCATTGACTTTTTTGGATGTTAAATTCTCCTTTGTTAGAAGGGGTTACAGCAGTATGTCCCTTATAAGCTTATGGGCTAAGCATTCTGCCTGGTTCCCACTATGCTGTGTGCCCCCAAACCCATCAGGGCTGGACTACAAAGGTTTGGGAGAAGCAAGAATGGGGTCTGCAGGTACGGGTTGGGAAAGGCTTGGGCACATGCTACATGCTACCCAATAGGAGGCAGAAAGGCAGCTGACCCACTGTCCAGGGTGCTGCCACAAAGAACTGGGCTATAGCCAGAGCTAAGCCTGGATTCTGCAACTTTCCCTTGCATGGTGCCTGTTCCTTCTGCTCTCCTCTGGTCAAAAGTCCCAGGTGTTCCTCTACTGGGGAGGAAGCATTGCTAAGGGGTGGGAGTGGGGTGGAGGTGGTGATGTTAGCCCCTGTGAGCCTGTGCAGTGCCACCTCTGCCACCTCTTCTCATCCTCTTTGGCTTTAATTTTGCCAGTTGGGCTGGGAGGCAGCCCCTCCACTCCCCTCCCAGACCTCATGTTAAAGCATTTCTGAGACTCTCTGGAGGGGGCTGGTAAGCCTCTTTGGCAGTGGGTGTGAAAGGCATGCATACTGACAGAGCCACTTGCTTGCACACCTGCTCTATTCCTTCCTCACAGATTGTGGACTAAGGGAGAGTGAATCTAGGTGCTCCCTATGGAGAACCAAAGAAATCAGCCCAAACTCTATACTCTCTTCCTGGTCAAACTGCCAGAAGACCAACTGGCAGTCCCTCACTGCCAAGGACATGTGGAGACAGTGAGACAGATGGAGCCTGAGAGCTGGATACCTGTGAGGTCCAGTAAACCAGAATGGAGGGATTGTCTCTAAGGGGGTGCTCTTCACTCCTGCCTTCTTTTAGTTTTTTTTCGTGTCAATGTATGGCAAAACCAATACAGTATTGTAAAGTAAAATAAAGTAAAAAAAAAAAAAAGTTACATTTTATTCAGTGGAAATTTTTAGGACTTCAAGCTCAGGAGCCAGCATCTCAAGTAACCATTAGAGAACTGCTCCAAGGAATTGAGAGTGGGAATAAGGTTATATAGAGGATTTGCAACAAGGGGCAGGTAGTATTAGTGTCAAATGATTATTGCTAATTAAAGAAAACCAGATATCCCAAGTTAAGGAATTTAGTGCTTTTCTAGGTATGGGAAGATGCAAGAGCCTGGGCTCACTGAAGTCGTGCCTTTGATATGCACCTCAGCTCTCTGGGGCCAGTATCCTGTGTTTTCACATCCTGACTTTCCCCAGGGCTCACTGGCTCCTCTTGGAGTGCTGCAATCACTGATGACTGTGACATCCTTTGATGACCGACACAGTACCGCCTTCTTTTCATGTGTTCTCATGGGTTTCCAAACTCACCCCAAACTAGACCACTGCTTCTCTCCCCCAAACCAGCTCTTAGCAGAGGTCACTTCCTTGCCTTCATTCACCTCTCATCCTCTCCACTTCAGCTTTCCCTCTTTTATGTTCCCCCTAATGGCTTGTATCCAGGCCTCAGTGTTTATCCCCCTTATGGCTTGTATCCAGGCCTCAGTGTTTATCCCCCTAATGGCATGTATTCAGGCCTCCAGGTTTCTAGACTGTTTGTCTTTCTTTCTTCAGTTGCTGAATCCTGGTGTTTCTTCCTTTGAAAGATAGTATGGCTTTGCTCTCTTTATTGTGCTTATAATTGCAGCCTCCATCTAGACCTTATCTCCTTACACCCGGCCCATTTTACTGACTCTTGTGAGCCCCCTCTGTTCAGAACCTCTCTCATGGTTTAGTCCATCCTCCACTCAGACATCAGATAAATGGTCTCAGACCACCAAATTTATTATGCCATTGCTCCCACATGCTCCCTCAGAAGACTTCTATAGCTCTTTATTGACTCAGGGTAAGGCCAGACTCCCCAACTGTGCCAACAATGATCAACTTGTTAACATTCTTATCATCTCCCCACTTTCAAGTCCAGGGAAGACATCAATAAGTGATTCCAGCATTCTTTCCCATTGAACTCAGACTGGGCATCAGAAACTTTCTCTGGATGGCACTCCAGGTAGCAATGTCTGTCAGTTAGGATATGCACAAAAGACAACACCTGCCTGCCCCTCCAGCACATGATGAGCTGTGTGTGGCCAGTCTGTCCATTCCTGGTCTCATGCTTCTCTCCTCTCTTTTGCTTTCTGCCACATTGCTGTCTCTCTTCTGCTCAAGCTCTGTGTGCACCATGAAATGCTTGGTTGTGCGTTGCTTGCCTGCTGGGTATATCAGTCCTGAAGGGCACAGATGTGTCTTCCCCTTCCACTGATGACCCACAGCACCCAGCCCTGGAAGCAGATTTCCTTTCAGTTTTATTGCTTACATGAAGGAAGCAACTTACTTATTGACTTCTCTGCTTCATCCATTCAGAAGGGCCATGATACTCCCCCTAAGGATATGATGCTATTGGTAGAGTGTAGATATGGGAGGCTAACTTGCCCAGACAAGCTTTGAAAGGATTCTTGAGTGAGTCACAAGATCACAGTTACAAGAACACCAGACCCTGTCTGCTCTCATTTTGGCTCCAACTCTGTGCCTTTAAGCATGTGACTTAACTTCTCTGAGTATCAGTTATCAACAAAGGCTGGAGCAGTAAATGTGGGAGTGGGACCATTCCTATTTCCCCCTCCCCTTGCCTCCACAGAGGATCCAAGCTCAGATGTCAGAACTCAGCTCCTATGCTTGTGTGAGTTGGGCAGCGGGTAGGGTATGGGGTCAGGTTTTCTAGAATCACAAGCCTCCATCCTAGATATTGAATGTCTCCTGCTTTCCCCCATAGCAGCAGAGACACTGCAGAATGGAGCTGAAGAGAGGAAAGACCTTCATCAAATCTGGCCTGCAGATTGACCATGAGAAACCTCCAGACCCAGCAGCGACTGCCCTGACCACAGAGGATGCAATCTCACTGGGAGGGCAGCAGCTGCCCCACAGTGAGAGGGCCCCCCAGACTAGTCCCAGCACCCAAGGATACAACAGATGCCCTGATCGGGAAGCCCAGCCAGACACCAATGGAGGGCCTGCAGCTTTCTGTGGGGCCACCTTCAAACTGGTTCGGAAGAGCAAGAATCATGACAGTGTGCCAAGGGCTGACAGGGCAGCCACAGCTACAGGGCAGCTGGTGGGCAGCGCAAGCTTCCCAGGGACCCCCAGCAGCCAGCGCATGATCGACTACCGCCACTTTGTGCCCCAGATGCCCTTCGTACCAGCTGTGGCCAAGAGCATCCCAAGGAAGAGGATTTCCCTGAAACGACCCAAGAAGTGTTTTCGTAACCTATTCCACATCCGCAGAAACAAGACTGAGAATTTGCCCTCACGGGCAACCAAGGGGCAGGGCTTGTCTTCTCCCAAGGGCCCATCAGAGACTGGAGGGCAGCGAGGCATGGCCTTCCTCCCCTTGGGTGAGGAACTGGGACTGGATGGCCAGTGCCAGGACCTGTCTGACAGTGAGTTCCTGCCCGACTCTCCCTTTGACCTCTGCAGGGCCCTGTGTGAGGACGTGGCCTCACTGAAGAGCTTTGACTCACTCACAGGCTGTGGGGAGATCTTTGCAGATGAGAGCTCAGTGCCCTCCCTGGAGCTGAACGAGGGCCTGGCGAGCCCTGCCCAGAGATCACAGGCTTCTGACTGCAAGGCTTCCAGGGGCCCCTTCCAAGGCAGCATAGAGCAGCTGGCATCGCCGGCCCAGAATGAGATGTCTGACTTCGCCAAGTTCTGGGACCATGTGAATCGCTCAGTGAGGCAGCAGCAGCGTGCCCTGCTAGGCCCGTGGCTGGGAGGCCCCCAGGCACCAGACACAGAGCAGCCCAGGCCAGATGCAGCTAGGCTGGCTGAGCTCCCCCTGTGCCCATGCAGGGATCCCCACAGCAGCTCCAAAGCCAGCTCCACAGACACAGGGACCCCCAAGAGTGAGCGGCCGGAGTCTGTGTCCACGAGTGACGAGGGCTACTATGACGCCTTCTCACCAGGCCTGGAGGAGGACAGAAAGGAGGCCCCGAACCCAGGCGCGGCCACAGCCACCTTCCCCCGGGACAGCTGCAGTGGAGACGCCCTCTATGAGCTCTTCTACGACCCTGCTGAGGGCCCTGGGAGTCCGAGCCTGGATGACGACTTGTGCGGGTCCGAGAGTCTATCGGGGCCTGCACCGGGAGCCCCGTTGTCTATGTGCAGCTTCCATGTCGGTGCAGAGGAGAACCTGGCTCCTGTTCCAGGCCCAGACCTACTCAGCCAGGGCTTCTTGCAGAGCTCTTGGAGGGGCAAAGAGTGCCTGCTGAAGCTCTGTGACACCGAGCTTGCCATCACCATGGGCATTATCAACTGGCTCCGCCGGGGCCCGGAGCTCCGTGCCTTGCCTGCCTCCGCTCTCAGAGAGCCGGCAACTCCCTCAGGAAGACTGGTGGAGAAACCAGGAGCTGGCTCTGAGAAGATGGGCCTAGGTCCAGTGAAACTGGATGGCAGGGGGACCCAGGCTTTAGATGCGGGTAGAATCTCTATGAGCTCTGTACCCAGCAGGAAGGAGCTGTGGGCATGTTCAGGTCCCAAGGGCCTGCTTGCTGGAGTGAGCAAGGCCCTAGCCGGGGCCAAGCAGGAGACCAGGTCTTCATCCTGTGACCCCTGTCTGGAGTGTGTGCCGGTCTCTGGGGAACAAGGGACTCAAGGCCGTCCTGAAGGCTCATTCTCCCCTGTAGGGTCTGCAGCCGCCATGGCAACCAACACATCCAGGAAGAACAAGGTCCCACACCCATCTGTCTGGCCTGGCTCCCAGGAGCCCAGGCTGCCTAGGAACCTTGGGTGTTTCCAAGGTCCCTGGAGGCCAGGTCCTGGGGGAAGCACCATGGATTCAAAACTCACCCTGACAGGCTGTGTGGCCCAGGTGGAAGCCCTACAGATCAACCCAGACTGCCAGTCCCCTGCTGCTCAGCCCCCAAGACAAAACACAGGTAGCGGGCTCTGCAGGAAAACTCAGGCCAGGGACCCTGACATTCTGCAACAGGAACAGCCTAATGGCTTCCCTAACCTGGCTGCCATCTGTGGCCTGCCCTCCCTGGCCAACCCACTCCACATCCCACAGGACCAGAGATGCCCAGGCAGCATTCTGGACCTGAGTCCGCTCAGGGAGGAGCCTGCCATGCTGAATGTCCGGGCCCGTGTCTCTGTGGAGGACCGGTCCCTGCAGCCCAGCTCAAGGGCTATGGAGCAGGCTGCGCAGAGGGGCCAGCTGGACTTGTAGTGTGCCTCTGCCTGGGATCACTTGCCAGGAATTCTGGCCCTCACTTCCAACAGCTAGTGAGAGGGGGCCCCCTTCTGCAAGTGCCCAGAAAACCACTGCAGCTTTTCGGATCACAAGGGATCCCCTGCAACCAGCAGGAAGTAGGGGCTACCAGGACAGCGCGACCGAGCCCCAGCTTTGGAACAGTTTTGCATCCTTGGGATCACATTCAGGAGAATCTAAGACCCAAATCTCCATCCTTTGTTCCTGATGTGAGGACTGGAGGACTGTATTGGGGGGAAGGGAGTGTCAGTATTCAGACAGGCAGAGTGGGGCATTTTAACATGGAGGCATCCGTGCCTAAACCCAACAGTTCTGCCAGAAGAGGTCCTGGGAAGCCCAGGGCCAAGGACAACTGCAAAGCTGCCAGAGCTCTCAAAATCTTCCTCACCGATTTCCTCACACACTCACACAAATGAACAGTTTAAACCCAGGTGTCTAAACATACCCTTGGCCACTTACCATACAGTATGCTGGAGAGAGGAACTTGGGCTTGAAACTTTCGGGGATGGAAACAGTACATATTGTAAAGGGCACATATTGTGTTGATAAGTCTGCACAAGAACTGAGAGTAATAAATGTGAGTGGGGAATCTGAGACTTGCGTAGAAGCTTGAGACTAGGGGTTAGCTCAGTAGTGTCTAGTCACCCCACCTCCAGAATAAGCAGCCATAACCTATGGCTGAAGGGCTGAAGGGCCTTGAAGGGCTAAGGGAATCAGAAGCAGGACCAGCCATCTGAGCAAGAGCCTTGAACCAGCAGATGGCATGCATTCTTGTGCAACCTTGCCAGGGCTGGCCAGACCCTGGAGACCCTGAACAGTGTTCCCTGTCACAAAAAATCCCATACAAACAATGGTTTCCCCCCATTTGCACAGTCTAACAGATCTGTGGGTGGCAAGACGCTTTTGGGGAAGAAGCTGCCTGATTCTCCAAACTGCATTTTCACCCTCCGTGCTGCCAGCACCCTAGCTGCCTCTTGCAGGAAGGCTCATTTTTGAATGAAGCTGTATCCCCCAACACCTCAAAAAAAAGAAAAAAAAAAATCACAACATTTGCAGAGCACCAAACATTCAGAATCACAAAAGGAAAGGTGGTTTGTATCTCAGGAAGGCCAGGTGTCTGTCTGGCCAGCCTCAGGGCAGCAGACCAACAGCAAGCTCCTTGACAGGGTCCTCTGATTAGATCCTGCCTCAGGTGCCCTGTTTTGTTGAGTTGCCAGGCCGGGAGAGGGGGGAGTATGCTACAGGCAGCTATAGAGCTGTTTCTTGAAGAGATGCCATGGGCCCAGTGATGAGCGAGGGATTCCAGACAGAGAGACGCCGTCTGACCACAGGCTGGGGCCACCCCTGATTGTCCCAGGCCTTGTTTTCAGTCTGGAACATGCTCCGTAGCTCTCATTAATAACTGTTCCCTGGGGCCTGCTATGGGCGGACGAGGGCAGCAAATGGGAGGCTTAAAGGGGCATGACAAGCCTCCTGACCAGGCCCATTGAGACAGGACACATGGAAGGCCAGGGCCCGCCTTCCTGGGAAGCCACACTTGACCCTTCCTCCTAGGACTGTCACAAGTGACAGTTTTGGGGGCCTTGACACGAGCAGGTGATGCATGTCAGCTGCTTTCTGACATGGAAACGTGGGCCATGGTATGGATGTGACTTGCCCACATCATCCTCAGCCAGCAAGTGGGGCCCAGTTCTTGGCAGCCCCCACTGTGAACACCCTTCTCAAGGCCTCCACTCCTCCCTTCTTTTAGGATACAGATGTCTGGGGCCTCTGGGTGCCAGGAGTACACCTCCCTGTTACTTTGTACTGCACCTGAGCAGAGCGAGTACCCAGTAAATACTGCTGCAAGAATGAAATACCAAAAAGTTGTGCATGGTTTTCTGATTTCTTGCTGCATGTGGACCTGGGGTCTAGAGAGCAACAGAGTTGGGTTTAACTTGGTAGAACTTCTGATGATTTCCTTGATATGACACAGTGACTCATGGAGATGTGGAAGAACCAGCCCAGCCCAGAAGTACTGGGAAGGGTATGAAGCAAGGTGGTCCCAGGACTCAGAGGCCATGGCAAAGAGGATGTACAAAGACCCAACAGCAGGGAAGCAGATATACAGACCTGGGCCATGCCTGCCTGCCCAGTGGCTTGCAATCTGTGGAGGAGCTTAAGCAGTGCTGGCACCACAGAGATTATCCTTCAGCAATCTGAGTAGCAGAGCCAGCAGTGGTCTACGAGACATCTTGCTGGGAGAATGAAGGAGGCCGTGTGGTCTTGCTCTTGTGTCCTGTGAGTCAAGGTTCCCTCAGCCCGTCTCCCTTTCTGTACCCCACTCTTCAGGCTGCCTTTCCCAGCAAGAGGGGTCCAGGCAGTGCCAGTCTGACTGGGCTCCACAGGTCTCAAGTGTGTCCTTGAGGTGACCCACTGCTAGGAAGAGGGGAACTTTGGGAGTCAGCTGCTGGGACAGCTGTCTAACCCAGTGATGAGTGTGGAACAGTTCTGTGTGGGGCATTCTCAGAACTCTGGTCAATTTCCAGTCCTTCTATTCCCATGTAAAGTAAAATCCTGAGAAGAAAGTCCAGCTGTCCCCAGCTCACAGCTGTCCCAGGGTCAAACAGTGGTGGGGGAACTGGGACTCACCCTGGCGCCTGTGCACGGTGCTTCTGCCCTTCCAACCTTCTGAGGTTGAATTCAAAAATGGGAGGTGCTGGAAGGGATCCAGGCAGCCTCGCAGCTGAGCCTGACAGTAGGGTGGCTGAGTGGACCAGGAGGGTGGAGAAGTCAGCAGAAGGTGCTAGAATGGAAAAAGGGGTGAAGGCCAGCACAGGTTGGGGAAGACCGTGCAAACTACATTGGGGGTACTTCTTACATTTCCTGGCTCTTCATTTTATTTGTTTACTTGCTTATTTATATGAAGTGAGGACTGATACACCAAATACAGAACAATGAAAACTAAGTTTCTTCTAATTCCTCTCTTACCCCTGTTGTTTTGATTCAAAATCAATTTCCATTCACTACAAGTAATCCAGACAATGCCAAGTGCAGAGCCTTAGCTTCCCTGTCCTTCTTGAAATTGGATGTGTCCTCAGACCCTTTCTGTGCCCATGACATAAATACACATGATTTTCGCCTTTTTTTTTTTTCACTGCACACTGTGTCATAGACATCTTCCTTGGGCTTAGCAGGCATTAGCAGCATGCCGGTTCTCCATTCTCTTGAACAGCTTGCACAGCAGTCTCCTATAGGTGGCAAGTAATTTAGACACTCTGCTGCTGATGGATACTGAAGTTAATTTCCCATTTTAGCTGTTACAAACAATACTGCACTTCTTTTTTGGCTAAATGTTCTCTCTGAAAGTCCTCTTCAAAACTATGAAAATGAAACTTAACAAGGAAAAGATGCCTTTTTTTAAAATGACTAGTGAATCCTAATTCCATATCCCCACCCCAGTGCTGAACTATCTTAAGGTCCTAGTGTTGTTAATGGCCTGAGCTTCATGCTCATACAAACATACTATATGCCTTCATCTTTGGAAGGGGATAGGTTGGTTCTTTTGTTATTATGTGAGACCTTGGAATTTGTCATTTTCCTCCTTATAAGAAAAAGGTGGACAAACTGAAAATCCATGATTTTCTTGACCTGTCAGAGAATGAGATCACTTTTTTTTTTTTCACTGCACACTGTGTCATAGACATCTTCCTTGGGCTTAGCAGGCATTAGCAGCATGCCGGTTCTCCATTCTCTTGAACAGCTTGCACAGCAGTCTCCTATAGGTGGCAAGTAATTTAGACACTCTGCTGCTGATGGATACTGAAGTTAATTTCCCATTTTAGCTGTTACAAACAATACTGCACTTCTTTTTTGGCTAAATGTTCTCTCTGAAAGTCCTCTTCAAAACTATGAAAATGAAACTTAACAAGGAAAAGATGCCTTTTTTTAAAATGACTAGTGAATCCTAATTCCATATCCCCACCCCAGTGCTGAACTATCTTAAGGTCCTAGTGTTGTTAATGGCCTGAGCTTCATGCTCATACAAACATACTATATGCCTTCATCTTTGGAAGGGGATAGGTTGGTTCTTTTGTTATTATGTGAGACCTTGGAATTTGTCATTTTCCTCCTTATAAGAAAAAGGTGGACAAACTGAAAATCCATGATTTTCTTGACCTGTCAGAGAATGAGATCACAGAGCACATAATTTCTCTGAAGCCTGGAGACACAGGTACATCCAGAGAATGAGGCAACTGAGACCTGGAGCAGAAACTTCAAGATTATGAAGAACTGGTAGGAGCATTTAGGGAGTAATTTTGACAAATTGCTATGACTGAGCAGGCAGGTATAAGGGACTTGGCAGTAAATGGGGTGCCCATACATTCATGGCTTTCTTCCAGAAACCATTCTATATTTTCAGGGTGGGGACAAATGTCCCCTCATGGGCCTGGCAAAGAGAGAATAGCCATTGTGAAACCCTCCATATCCTTCTCCCTAATAGGCCTATGTAAAGGGGAGAGACTTCCTAGAGGGGAGATTTTGAAGCCTTTTCCAAGCTGAAAGAAGGGAATTCTACCCAATCCCAGACATTTCCAGCCTTTCTGTCTCATTTAAGAAAAACATAGACAGATAGAAAGGGATAGTTAACCAGAAGAGGATACTAAAATAAAAACCGGAAATGGTGAGCCAGAAGGAACTAGGGTTTCAGAAGGCTTTACCCAACCCCGGCATCACAGGTCTACAAAAGATTGAGACTGATTAGAAGCTTAGAAGGGCACGTTCTCCCGCTTCCAACTAAACCTATCTCCACAGTAAACAGCTTTAGTAATAAGAACTGTGGATTAAAACTAAAAGAGCTATGAGACAAAGACTCACTAAAGATCAGAAGAAAGGGGAGCCACAGAGAAATGGAGGGAGGGAAAATAAGCCCATTACAGTAATACAAAGCCTCTGGTGCTTATATAAGAAATAAGGAAATAGCCCACTTCTTAGCCAGATTAAATAAACCCACACACTAAAAACCTATTTACTTCACTACCTGTTACCCTATACAATCTCTGACTTTCAGCCGGAAACTATTTGCTAAAGGCAAAAGGAAACAATGTCTGAGGGACAAAGATATTACCAGAACTAGTCACAGGTGTTGGAATTATCACATTAAAGCTTATAAAATGAGTGATTAATATGCTGAGAGTTCTAATGAAAAAAGTAGACAAAATGCAAGAACAGGTGGTAATATAGCTGACAGGAAAAATTCCAAGAAAGAGATCAAAAGAAACTGTTAGACGTCAGAAACACTGTACATTAAATGAAGAATCCCATAAATGAGTTCATTAGTAGACTCACCATAGTTTAGTAAAGAATCTGAGTTTTTGCTCTTCCCTGGGGGTCCAGTGGTTAAGAATCCACCTGCTGATGCAGGGGACATGGGTTCAATCCCTGGTCCAGGAAGATTCCACATGCCATGGAGCAAGCAAGCACATGCACCACAGCTACTGAGTCCACGTGCTGCTGTAACTCCTGAAGCCCGTGTGCCTACGGTCCGTGCACCACAAGCGAAGCCATCACAGTGAGAAGCCCATGCATCACTCGGAAGAGTATCTCCCACTCACCACAACCAGAGAAAGCCTGAGCACAGCAATAAAGATGTGGTGCAGCCAAAAATAAATCAAAATACATAAATTTTAAAATTTAAAAATAAAAAAATAATAAGAATCTGTGAGTTTTATTAGAAAATACCTGAGACAAATAAAAATGAGACACCATATACCCAAACTTAAGGGATACAGAGAAAGCAGTACTAAGAAGAAAATTTATTGCTGCAATGCATATACTAAAAAAGAATAAAGATCTCAAATTAATAACCTAACTTTATATTCATAATTTAAGGAACTAGAAAAAGAAGAAAAAACTAATCCAGTCACAGCAGAAAGAAAGAAATAATAAGCCTTACAATGGAGATAAATACAATGCAGAAGAGAAAAAAGCAGGAAAAAACTCATCAAAATAAAAGTTGGTTCTTTGAAAAGATCAACTAAATAGACAAACCTTTAGTTTAGACTGAGAGCAAGACAGAGAAGACTTAAAAGTATTAAAATGAGAAATACATAAGTGGAGATCTTACCAATTTTATAAAAATAAAAAAGATAATAAGAGAATGCTATGGACATTTATATCAACAAATTGCATAATCTAGATGAAATGGACAAATTCCTAGAAATATACACCTATCAGAAATGAATCATGAAGAAATTAAAAATCTGAGGAGAATAGATCTATAACTAGCAAAGAGACTGAGTCAATAAGTTTTAAAAAACCTCTCAATAACAAAAGGCTCAGGACAAGATGACTTAACTGGTGAATTCCATCAAATGTTCAAGGAAGATTTAACATCAATCACCCTGAAACTCTTCCAAACCTTGGAAGAGATGGGAACAGTTTGTAACTCATTCCATGAGGCCAACACTGCCCTGATACCAAAGCCAGACAGACACTACAAGAAAACGACATATCAATATTTCTTATGAATATATGATGCAAAAATTCTCAACAGAATAGTGGCAAACTGAATTCAACAGCACAGTAAAAGGATTACACACAGACCAAGTGAGTTTTGTTCCTAAAGTGCAAGGATGGTTCAATATACAAAAAACAAAATATGTAATACTATGCCATTAATAAGATGAAGGAAAAAAGCATATGATCATCTCAACTCAAGCAGAAAAAACATTTGATAACATCCAGTAGCCTTTCATGATAAAAATACTCAGAATACTGGGAATAGAAAGAAATATCCTCAATACAATAAAGAAAATTTATTAAAAACTCACAGCTAACATTACTCTCAATGGTAAAAGACTGAAACTTTTTCCTAAGATCAGAAATAAAACAAGGATGCCCACTTTCACCCTTCTATTGGGCACATATTGGAAGTTTTAGCCAGAGCGACTGGGAAAGAAAAAGTAATAAAGTACATCCAAATTGGAAAAGTAGAATTATTTCTGTTTGCAGACAAAATGATTTTAAAAATAAAAAATCCTAAAGACCCACAAAAAAACTGCTAGAGCTAATAAATTAATTCAGCAAAGTTGAAGGATAAAAAAAATCAACAAATATCAGTTGAAATTTTGGAAATTTTGAAAATACACTAAAAATGAACAATCCAGAAAGGAAATTAATAAAACAATTTTTATTAGCATAAAAGTAAAATACTTAGGAATAAATATAACCAAGGAGGCAAAGCAATCATACATTGAAAATTATAAAATGTTGCTGAAAATATTGTAAGACATGAATAAGTAGAAAGATAACTTATGTTCTTGGACTGGAAGATTTATTAATTTATTTTTAGGAATCGAATTGAATCTGTCTTTATTATGAAAAGTATTGAATGAGTATAAAATGAGTGATTAATATGCTGAGAGTTCTAATGAAAAAAGTAGACAAAATGCAAGAACAGGTGGTAATATAGCTGACAGGAAAAATTCCAAGAAAGAGATCAAAAGAAACTGTTAGACGTCAGAAACACTGTACATTAAATGAAGAATCCCATAAATGAGTTCATTAGTAGACTCACCATAGTTTATATTTGAACAATATAAAGTGTTCAAATGTTTAAACACAAGCTGTTTTCCATTTATTTAGGTTCTCTTTAATTTATGTTTTATAGTTTTCATAGTAGAAGCCTTTCACTTTCTTGATTAATTCTGAAATATTTTATGTGATTAAAAATTTTTTATTGGAGTATAGTTGATGTACAATACTGTATTAGTTTCAGGCATAGAACAAAGTGAATAAATTATACATATGCATAAATTCACTCTGTTTTAGGTTCTTTTCCCATATAGGTTAATGCGGAATATAGAGTAGAGTTCCCTGTGCTGGGCTATCTGTGTTATATAGCAGCTTCCCACTATTTATTCTACTCACGGTAGTATATATATGTCAATGCTACTTTCTGCATTCATTACACTCTCTCTTGCTCCTGCTGTGTCCACAAGTTCCTTCTCTACATCTGTGTCTCCATTTATTCCCTATAAATAGGCTCATCAATATCATTTTTCTAGATTCCATATATATGCATATGATATTTGTTTTTCTAACTTACTTCACTCTGTATAACAAATTCAAATTTGTTCATTTTATGGCTTGAGTAATATTCCATTTGTGGCGTCCCTGGTGGTTCAGTGGTAAAGATTCTGACTGCCAATGGAGGAGAAGACGCAGGTTCAGTCACTGGGTCAAGGAGATCCTCTGGAGAAACAGATGGCAACCCACTCTTGTATTTTTGCATGGGAAATCCCACAGACAGAGGAACCTGGTAGGCTATAGTCCATGGGGCTGCAAAAGAGTCAGATGCTACTTTGCAACCAAACAACAGAAACAACATTCCATTATATATATGTACCACAACTTCTTTATCCATTCGTCAGTGGACATCTAGGTTGCTTCCATGACCTGGCTAATGGAAATAGTGCTGCAATGAACACTGGGCTCCATGTGTCTTTTTGAATTGTGGTTTTCTCAGGGTATATGCCCAGAAAGTGGGATTGCTGGGTCATATGATAGATTTATTCCTAGTTTTCTAAAGAATCTCCATACTATTCTCCATAGTGGCTATATCAATTTACATTCCCACCAACAGTGTAAGAGGGTTCCTTTTCCTTCACATCTTCTCCAGCATTTATTGTTTGTAGATTTTTTTGATGATGGCTGCTCTGATTGGTGTGAGGTGAATTCTCATTGTAGTTTTGATTTGCATTTCTCTAATAATGAGCAATGTTGAACATCTTTTCATGAGTTTGTTAGCCATCTGTATGTCTTCTTTAGAGTAATGTCTGTTTAGGTCTTTTTCCTACTTTTTGATTGAGTTGTTCATTTATTTGATTTGAGCTACATGAGCTGCTTATATATCTTGGAGATTAATCCTTTGTCAGTTGCTTCATTTGCAATTATTTTCTCCCATTCTGAGGGCTGTTGCTTTCTCTTGGTTATAGTTTCATTTTCTGTGCAAAAGCCTTTAAGTTTAATTAGGCCTTATTTGTTTATTTTGTTTTTATTTCCATTATTCTAGGAGGTGGGTTCAAAGAGGTTCTTGCTATATATCTGCTGCAGTGAAGCAGATATATAGCCTATATTTTTCTCTAGGGGTTTTATAGTTTCTGGCCCTACATTTAAGTCTTTAATCCACTTTGAGTTTGCTTTTGTGTACGGTGTTAGGAAGTGTTCTACTTTCATTCTTTTGCATGTAGCTGTCTAGTTTTCCAGACACCAATTATTGAAGAGGCTGTCTTTTTTTCCTTTGTATATTCTTACCTCTTATGTCAGGCGTAAGATCCCCATAAGTGCAAAAGCTTATCTCTCAACTTTCTATCTTATTCCATTGGTCTATATTCTTTTCTTAAAAAAAATTTATTTTTTTATTATGGATAATTGCTTTACAGAATTTTGCTGTTTTCTGTCAAACCTCAACATGAATCAGCCATAGGTATACATATATCCCCTCCCTTTTGAAACTCTCTCCCATCTCCCTCCCCATCCCACCCCTCTAGGTTGATACAGAGCCACTATTTGAGTTTCCTGAGCCATACAGCAAATTCCCGTTGGCTATTACATATGGTAACGTAAGTTACCATGTTTCTCTTTCCATATAGCTTACCCTCTCCCCATATCCATAAGTCTATTCCCTATGTCTGTTTTTCCATTTTTGCCCTGTAAATAAAATCTTCAGTACCATTTTTCTAGATTCCATATATATGCATTAGAATAAGATGTTTATCTTTCTCTTTCTGACTCCCTTCACTCTGCATAATAGGCTCTATGTTCATCCACCTCATCAAAACGGACTCAAATGCGTTCCTTTTTATGACTGAGTAATATAACATTCCCTGGTGGCTCAGAGGTTAAAGCGTCTGCCTCTGATGCGGGAGACCCGGGTTTGATCCCTGGGTCGGGAAGATCCCCTGGAGAAGGAAATGGCAATCCACTCCAGTATTCTTGCCTGGAGAATCCCATGGGCGGAGAAGCCTAGTAGGTTACAGTTCATGGGGTCGCAAAGAGTCGGACACGACTGAGCGACTTCACCACCAATATAACATTGTGTATATGTACCACAACTTCTTTATCCATTCATCTGTCAGTGGACATCTAGGTTGCTTCCATGTTCTAGCTATTGTAAATAGTGCTGTAACAAACAATGGGATACATGTGTCTTTTTCAGTTTTGGTTTTCTCAGGGTATATGCTTAGGAGTGGGATTGCTGGGTCATATGGTCGTTTTATTCCTAGTTTTTCAAGGAATCTCTATACCATCCTCCATAGTGGCTGTATCAATTTACATTCCCACCAACAGTTCAAGAGCATTCCCTTTTCTCCACACCCTCTCCAGCATTTATGTGTAGACTTTTCGATGATGCCCATTCTGACCAGTGTGAAGTCATTGTAGTTTTGATTTGCATGTCTCTAATAATGAGCGATGTTGAGCATCTTTTCATGTGTTTGTTAGCCATCTGTAGGTGTTCTTTGGAGAAATGTCTGTTTAGGTCTTTTCCCCACTTTTTGATTGGGTTGTTTGTTTTTCTGGTATTGAGTTGTATGAGCTGCTTGTATATTTTGGAAATTAATCCTTTGTCAGTTGTTTCATTTGCTATTATTTTCTCCCATTCCAAGGGTTGTCTTTTCACCTTGCTTTTACTTTCCTTTGCTGTGCAAAAGCTTTTAAGTTTAATCAGGTCCCACTTGTTTACTTTTGTTTTAATTTCCATTACTCTAGGAAATGGGTGATAGAGCATCTTGCTTGATTTATATCATCAAGTATTCTGCCTATTGGTCTATATTTCTGTTGTTGTACCACTACCATATTGTTTTGATGACTGTAGCTTGTAGTATAGTCTGAAGTCAGGTAGGTTAATTCCTCCAGATCCATTTTTGTTTCTCAAGATTGCTTTGGCTATTCAAGATCTTTTGTTTCCTGATAGAAATTGTAAAATTTTTTGTTCTAGTTTTATGAAAAATGCTGTTGATTTAATATATATTGCATTGAATCTAAGGATTGCATTGGGTGCTATTATTTTCACAATATTGATTGTTCCAATTCAAGAACATCATGTATGTCTCCATCTGTTTGTGTTGTCTTTGATTTTTTCACCAATATTTTATAGTTTTCTGCATACAGGTCTTTTGTCTCTTTAGGTAGATATATTCCTAGATATTTTATTCTTTTTGTTGAAATGGTGAATGGGAATATTTCCTTAATTTCTTTTTCTGATTTTTCATTGTTAGTGTATAGGAATGCAAGTGATTTTTGTGTATTAATTCTGTATTCTGTGACTTTAATAAATTCATTCATTAGCTCTAGTGATTTTCTCATGGCATCTTTAGGGTTTTCTATGTATAGTATCATGTCACTTGCAAACAGAGTTTTAATTCTTCTATTATAATCTGTGTTCCTTTTATTTCTCTTTCTTCACTGATTGCTATGGTTATGAGTTCCAAAGCTATACTGAATAACAGTGGTGAGAGTGAGCATCCTTATCTTGTTCCTGATATAAGAGGAAATACTTTCAGTTTTTCACCATTGAGAATAATGTTTGCTGTGGGTTTTCCATATATGGCCTATGTTATGTTGAGGTAGTTTCCTTCTATGCCCATTTTCTGGAGAGTGTTTTATCAATAAATGGCATTGAATTTTGTCAAAAGGTTTCTCTGAATTTATTGAGATGGTCATATGGTTTTTAAGTTTCAATTTGTTAATATGGGTCATCACATTGATTGATTTGTGTATATTGAAGAATCCTTGCATCCCTAAGATGAACCTCACTTGATCATATTATATGTATTCTGCTTGCTAGGATTTTGTTGAGCATTTTTGCATCTATGTTCTTCAGTGATGTTGGCCTGTAATTTTCTTTGTGTCCGTGTGTGTGTGTGATATCTTTGGTTCTGTTATCAGGGTGAAGGTGACCTCATAAAATGAGCTTGAGAGTTTTCCTCCATCTAAAATTTTTTGGAAGAGTGAGCAGAATAGATGTTAGCTCTTCTCTAAAAATATGATAGAAACCACCTGTGAAGCCATCTGGCCCTAGGCTTTTGGAAGACTTTTGATCACAGTTTTTATTTCAGTGTTTGTGATTGGTTCATTTTTTCCTATTTCTTTCTTGCTCAGTCTTGGAAGTTTACCTTTTCTAAAAATTTGCCCATTGCTTCAATGTTGTCCATTTTATTGGCATTTAGTTGCACATAATACTCTTATGATCTTTTGTATTTCTGCATTGTTTACTATAACTTCTCATTTTTCATTTATAATTTTAATGATTTGAGTTTTATCCTTTTTTTTTTGATGAGTCTGGTTAATAGTTTCTCAAATTTGTTTATCTTCTCAAAGAATTCGTTTTTGGTTTTACTAATCTTTCCTATTGTTTTCTTTTTTATTTATTTCTGCTTTGATCTTTATATTTCTTTCCTTTTACTACCTTTGGGAATTTTGTTCTTTTTCTAGTCGCTCTAGGTGTAAGGTTGGATTGTTTATTTGATATTTTTCTCATTTATTAAGGTAGATTTCTATTACTAGGAACTTGCCTCTAACACTGCTTTTGCTGTGTCCCATAGGTTTTGGGTATTTTTTTTTTTTTCACTGTAATTTGTTTCAAGATATTTTTATTTCCTCTTTAATTTCTTCAGTGACCTCTTGGTATTTTAGAAGTGTATAGTTTAGCCTCCATTTGTTTGTGTTTTTAACAAATTTTCTCTTAGAACTGATATACAGTCACATAGCATTTGTGGTACAAAAAACTGCCTGATAACATTTCAATTTTCTTAAATTTACCAAGCCTTGATTTGTGACCCCAAATGTGATCTATCTTAGAGAATGTTCCATGTGAGCTTGAGATAAACTGCATTCTACTTCTTTTGGGTGGAATGCCTTGTAGATATCAATTAGGTTCATCTGGTCCAATGTGTCATTTAAGGCTTGCATTTCCTTATTTTCTCTCTGAATGATCCATCCCTTGACATGAGTGAGGTATTAATCCCACTATTATTATGTTACTGTCAGTTTCCCCTTTTATAATTGTTAGTATTTGCCTTATATTTTGGGGTACTCTTTTGACAGGTGCATGTATGTTTATAATTGTTATATCTACGTCTTGGATTGGTCTTTGATCATTATGTAGTATCCTTCCTTGTGTTTCTCAATGGTATTTACTGTAAAGTATATTTTATCTGATATGAGTATTGCCACTCATGCTTTCTTTGGATTTCCATTTGCATGGAATATCTTTTTTTCCAGTCACTCATTTACAGTCTGTATGTGCCCCTAGGTCTAAAATGGGTCCCTTGTAAACAGCACATATATGAGTCTTATTTTAGTGTCCATTCAGCCAGTCTGTGTCTTTTGGTTGGAACATTTTATTCATTTACATTTAAAGTAATTATTGATATGTATGATGTTTTTAGTTGCTCAGTCATGTATGATCATATTAACATTTACTTTATTGCTTGGGTTTTTTAAAAAAAGTCTTTTCTTTATCTTGTGTTTGTGCTGTGTTTCCTGTCTAGAAAAGTTCCTTTAGCCTTTGTTGTAAACCTTGTTTTGTAGCATTGAATTCTCTTAACTTTTGCTTGTATGTAAATGCTTGATCGCTCCTTCCAATCTGAATGAGATCCTTGTTGGGTAGAGTAATCTTGGGTGTAGTTTTTTTTTTTTTTCCTTTCATCACTTTCAGTATATCCTATCACTTCTTTCTGGCCTGTAGAATTTCTGCTGAAAGCTCATCTGTCAACCATATGAGGATTCCCTTTTATGTTATTTGTTGCCTTTTCTTTGCTATTTTTAATATTTGTTCTTTGTGTTTAATTTTTATTAGTTTGCTTAATATGTATCTTCATGTGTGTCTCTTTGGGTTTATCCTGTATGAGACTCTCTGGGCTTCCTCAACTCTAGTGGCTTTACCATGTTATGGAAGTTTTTCACTAAAATCTCAAGTATTTTCTCATATTCTTTCTTTTTCTCTTTTTCTGGGACCCCTATGATTTGAGTATTGGTGCACTTAATGTTGTCCCAGGTGTCTCTGAGACTCATTACTTTTCATTCTTTTTTTCTTTATTCTGCTCTACTTCTGTTATTTCCACCATTTTATCTTCCAACTGACTTATCTATTCATCTGCCTCAGTTCCTCTGCTATTGATTCCCTCTAGAGTATTTTTAATTTCAGTTATTGTGTAGTTTATTGCTGATTGTATATTCTTTGCTTCTTCTTTGTCCTTGTTAAATAGCCTCTCAATTCGTGCCTTCATTCTATTTATCTGTGCCTCCACTTCATTTCTGAGATTTTACATCATCTTTACTATCATTACTCTGTATTCTTTTTCAGGTATACTGCCTCTGTCCTCTTTATTTGTTTGCTCTTGTGGGTTTTCACCATTTTTCTTCATCTGCTGCATGTTTCTCTTTTTAATTTTGTTTAATTTACTGTGTTTGTGGTCTCTTTTCTGCAGGCTGCAAGGTTGTCACAGTTCCCTTTACTTGTGGAGTCTACCCTAAGTGTGTGGGGTTGGCCTCGTGCCTTGTGAAGGCTTCCTGCTGAAGAGGGACTGGTGTCTGTGTTCTGGTGGGTAGAGCTGGATCTTGTCTCTCTTAGGGCAGTGCTATGTGCAGCAGTGTGTTTTGGGGTGTTTGTGAGTTTAGTATTGCTTTGGGAAGCTTGTCTACTGGGTGAATTTGTGCTCCTGTTTTGCTAGTTTTTTTGTGTGTGAGGCATCTAGCACTGTAGCTTGCTGGACTCTGAGTGGAGCCAGGTCTTGGTGTTGAGGTGGAGGCCTCTGAGAGAGCTCTTGCCAATGAATATTCCATGAAGTTGGGAGTGATCTAATAATCAACATCCTGGACTCAGGTCTTCCACCTCAGAGGTTCAGGTACAATGCCTGGCTGGAGCACAAAGACTCCACAAGCCACACAGTACAGAAGAGAAAGAGCAAGAAAAAAGAAGAGAAAAATCTGAACAAATATACAAACCAAAAAGGACAGATAAAACCCCAAAACAAACGGTAAAAGCAAAGTTAAACAAACAAAAACACACAGAGAAACCCACAAACATAGACTCACAAAAAGAAAAGAGAGAAAAGAAAGAATAAAAAGAAGAACCAAAGAAGAGGAGAGCAATCAAACCAATGAACAAACCCATAAATGAAAACAAACACTAGAAAGTGGAATAGCAAACATACAAAATCTAAAGCATGTGGAAAATGCAATGTAATGAAAAAGTACTTTATAAATAGGAAAAAATAAAATAAGTAAATTTATTTAGAATTAAAAGCATAAAAAAGAAAAAAATAAGTAAAATAATAAATATTAAAGGAACAATTATAAAAGTGAAACAATAGAATGAAACAAAAAAAATGACAAAAATATACATAGAAAGAGTGATAGTAAGAGTATTTTCCTCAGCTGTCAGTACCCTCACCCCACTGTGAGCACCAGCCAATCTACCTACTCAGGAAGTCCTTCAATATTTCTATTAACAGGAAGGTCTCTGGACTTACTGTGGGCACTGTGGGTTCAGCTCAGACTCACTCAGGTTTTGCCTTATTCCAACTTACCGATCTAATTACACGGACCACAGACTTGTCTAACTCAATGAAACTATGGGCCATGCCCTGTAGGACCACACAAGATGGATGGGTCATAGTGGACAGGTCTGACAGAATGTGGTCCACTGGAGAAGGGAATGGCAAACCACTTCAGTATTCTTGCCTTGAGAACCCCACAAACNTACCGATCTAATTACACGGACCACAGACTTGTCTAACTCAATGAAACTATGGGCCATGCCCTGTAGGACCACACAAGATGGATGGGTCATAGTGGACAGGTCTGACAGAATGTGGTCCACTGGAGAAGGGAATGGCAAACCACTTCAGTATTCTTGCCTTGAGAACCCCACAAACAGTATGAAAAGGCAAAAAAAGATAAGACACTGAAAGATGAACTCCCGAGGTTGGTAGGTGCCCAGTATGCTACTGGAGATCAGTGGAAAAATATCTCCAGAAACAATGAAGAGATGGAGCCAAAGCAAAAACAACACCCAGTTGTGAATGTGACTGGTGATAGATGTAAGGTCCAATGCTGTAAAGAGCAATATTGCATAGGAACCTGGAATGTTAGGTCCATGAATCAAGGCAAATTGGAATGAACAAACAGAAGATAGCAAGAGTGAACGTCGACATTTTAGGAATCAGTGAACTAAAATGGACTCGAATGGGTGAATTTAACTCAGATGACCATTATACCTACTATTGTGGGCAAGAATCCCCTAGAAGAAGTGGAGTAGCCATCATAGTGAAAAGTTGTTGTTGAATCACATGAAGACACCGGGATTCTTGGCCCCTGGAGGAGAAGAATTCAATCCGGGGCCAGAGACAAGGCTTGATCGCTCAGAGCTTTTGTGTAATAAAGTTTTATTAAAGTATAAAGGAGACAGAGAAAGTTTCTGACATAGACATCAGAAGGGGGCAGAAACAGTACCCCCTTGCTAGTGTTAGTAATGAAGTTATACTCTCCAATGAATCCAAAGAATGTCTGGAGGTTGTAAAGACCTCACCAGACCTACTCCCAAAATTTACATTTTAAGATAACAGAATTAGCCAGAAGGTTTAATCCAGAGACTGTCCTCAGGCAGGATACATTATTGTTATATAATCCTAAGAAATGTAGCAGAAATAGATGTTTTTCTGGAACTCTCTTGCTTTTCCCATGATCCAGCGGATGTTGGCAATTTGATCTCTGGTTCCTCTGCCTTTTCTAAAACCAGCTTGAACATCAGGAAGTTCACAGTTCACGTATTGCTGAAGCCTGGCTTGGAGAATTTTGAGCACTATGCCAAAGCCTTTGACTGTGTGGATCACAATAAACTGTGGAAAATTCTGAAAGAGATGGGAATACCAGACCACCTGACCTGCCTCTTGAGAAATGTGTGCAGGTCAGGAATCAACAAGTTAGAACTGGACATGGAAAAACAGACTGGTTCCAAATAGGAAAAGGAGTATGTCAAGGATGTATATTGTCACCCTGCTTATTTAACTTCTATGCAGAGTACATCATGAGAAACGCTGGACTGGAAGAAGCACAAGCTGGAATCNGAGGAGACAAATTTTTCATATTTTAGATGTGGGTTAACAGATGAAAAAATCGCAAGACAATTGAAGTTTCAAGAAAGCATTGATTCCAGTTTGATGCAAAGTGACTATACAGGCTGGTGGACCCACAGGTATTTTCTTGAAGTTGCAGTGGTCATAGATCACAGTCGATATCTTCATCATGAAAGTAACACTTCGCTTGTGCAGAAAGAAGTGTTCCTTGTTTTAAATGGAATAAGTGACCTTGTGAAAGCACTGGATCTTGAGGTGCTTTGCAAGGGAATGGAGATATGGACTGAAAGAAGCCTTATTGCATTACCAAGTGCTAACAAGGGCTTGGACAACTTTTGCATATGGAAGCGACAGGGCTTCCATAATCGTGTGCTCCACGATCTGGCACATATTTTTGTAAAAAAGAATTTTGGTGACACTCTTGGCTATGCCTTTATTGGAGGAGTGTGCACAAGTCATCGTAGCTGTATAATTGGGAGTTTCCACAATCAAAGTATTTTTATTATGTCTCGTGTTCTGACTCATGAGACGGGTCATAATTTGGGTATGGAACATGATGATACCAATATATGTAAATGTGAAGCATCAAGGTGCATAATGTTTCCATATGTAGCATCAACAACTAAATTCATTCATCATGAAAGTAACACTTCGCTTGTGCAGAAAGAAGTGTTCCTTGTTTTAAATGGAGTAAGTGACCTTATGAAAGCACTGGATCTTGAGGTGCTTTTCAAGGGAATGGAGATATGGACTGAACAAAGCCTTATTGAATTAGAAAGTGCTGACAAGGGCACGGACAACTTTTGCAAATGGAAGCAACAGGGCTTCCATTATCGTGTGTACCACGATCTGGCACATATTTTTGTAAAAAAGGATTTTGGTGAGACTCTTGGCTTTGCCTTTGTTGGAGGAGTGTGCACAAGTCATTATAGCTGTGGAATTGAGACTTTCCACAATCAAAGTATTTTTATTTTTTCTCGTATTGTGACTCATGAGATGGGTCATAATTTGGGTATGGAACATGATGATATCAAAATATGTAAATGTGAAACATCCAGGTGCATAATGCTTCCAAATGAAGTATCAACAACTAAATTCAGCAACTGCAGCTATGCTTATTATTGGAACGTCGGTCGTAGAAGACGGTGTATTCACACACCACCAGGTCCACTTACAGTCATCAGGGAGACACGCTGTGGAAACAGTGTGGTTGAAGAAGGAGAACAGTGTGACTGTGGACCCTTAAAGACGTGTAACACTGACCCCTGTTGTCAGTTAAACTGCACCATGACAGCTGGTGTCAACTGTGCTTTTGGCCTTTGTTGTGAGAACTGCAGATTCATGCCATCAGGCACCGTGTGTAGGAAAGTAGAAAATGAATGTGATCTTCCAGAGTGGTGCAATGGGACATCCTATCAGTGTCCAGAAGATGTGTACATGCAGGACGGGACCTCCTGCACAGGCGGTGGTTACTGCTATGAAAAGAGATGCAATGAGCACAATGAACAGTGTAGGAAAATCTTTGGCCAAGAAGCCAAGAATGCAAATGAGAATTGCTACAAGGAAGTGAATACCCGAGGTGACCGTTTTGGTAACTGTGGTATCACACCCACCTCATACGTAAAATGCAGCATGTCAGACAGCCTGTGTGGGAGGATTCAGTGTGAGAACGTGGAAAAACTTCCTCTAATGAGCGATCATACTACTCTGCATTGGACTAAATTCAATAATAACACTTGCTGGGGTACAGACCACCACCTTGGGAAAAAAACAGCTGATATTGGTGAAGTGAAAGATGGTACAAAGTGTGGTCCCCAAAACATCTGCATCAGAAGGAAGTGTGTCCCTTTTTCCAGCATTCCACGCTCGTGCTCACCTGAGTTCTGCTCTTTGAGGGGAATCTGCAACAACAGACAGCACTGCCACTGCAACTCCGAATGGGACCCTCCCAAGTGCCAGGAAAAAGGCAGAGGAGGCAGTGTGGACAGCGGCCCACCCCCTGCCTCCCAAACAGAAGAAAGGGTGGAAAAGAGTAACCCGCTGCGATATTTTCTGATTCCTTTTTTGTTTCTACTACTATGTCTGTTGCTTTTGCTTTTGCTTTTCATGAGAAGAAAAAAAAGAGATAAAGCAGAGGAGCCTGTTCCACCTGTTGCACCTGTTGCACCTGTTGCACCTGTTCCACCTGTTCCACCTGTTCCACCTAAACCACGTAAAAAATAGACATGTGTTACGGTTTCACTTAGGATGTAAGCACAGAATATTCTAACTTTCCCTAAGGAAGAAACACAGAATGTGCCCACTGAAAAAACAACAAAGAAGGAAAAGCAAATAGTGCCTATTTCAAGAGACTACCAAAGCCTAATGATCTTTCCCAAGTATTAAATTGTCATCTCCTGGAAGTAACAATGATAGTATTTGTCTCGTATTTGCCTGTGTCCTTAGGAACTCATGTGTACTTGCTCAGTAGCTTCAGTCATGTCCGACTCTTTGCGACCCTATGGACCCTAGGTAGGCCACCAGCCTCCTCTGTCCATGGAATTCTCTAGGCAAGAATACTGGAGGAGGTTGCCATGACCTCCTCCAGGGGATATTACCACCCAGGGATGGAACTAGCATCTCCTGCATTATACCTCTGAACCACTTGGGAAGCCTCTCTGAGTGGCTTACTGAAGCCATGCAGAGCAAGAACTCTAGTGTCTTGTGTTAACCCCCACCCTATTATGCATATTTTGTTGTTCAGTCATTCAGTCATGTCCGACTCTTTGTGACCCAATGGACTGCAGCAGGCCAGGCTTCCCTGTCCTTAATCATCTCCCAGAGTTTGCTCAAACTCATGTCCACTGAGTCAGTGATGCCATCCAGCCATCTCATCCTCTGTTGTCCCCTTCTCCTCCTGCCTTCAGTCTTCCCCAGAATTGGGGTGTTTTCCAATGAGTCAGCTCTTTGCATCAAGTGGCCAAAGTATTGGAGCTTCAACTTCAACATCCATCCTTCCAATGAATATTCAGGACTGATTTCCTTTAGGACTGAGTGGTTGGATCTCCTTCCTGTCCAAGGGACTCTCAAGAGTCTTCTCCAGCACCACAGTTTGAAGGCATCAGTTCTTTGAGTTTTTCCAAGATATCAATTCTTCAGTGCTCAACGTTCTTTATGGTCCAACTCTCAACATCCATACATGACTACTGGAAAAACCATAGCTTTGACTATATGGACCTTTAAGAGTAAAGCAATATCTCTGCTTTTTAACAGAGACATATATTTATACATATGCTGCTGCTGCTGCTGCTAAGTTGCTTCAGTCGTGTCTGAGTCTGTGCAACCCCATAGATGGCAGCCCACCAGGCTCCCCCATCCCTGGGATTCTCCAGGCAAGAACACTGGAGTGGGTTGCCATTTCCTTTTCCAATGCATGAAAATGAAAAGTGAAAGTGAAGTCACTCAGTCGTGTCCTATCCATACATGACTACTGGAAAAACCATAGCTTTGACTATATGGACCTTTAAGAGTAAAGCAATATCTCTGCTTTTTAACAGAGACATATATTTATACATATGCTGCTGCTGCTGCTGCTAAGTTGCTTCAGTCGTGTCTGAGTCTGTGCAACCCCATAGATGGCAGCCCACCAGGCTCCCCCGTCCCTGGGATTCTCCAGGCAAGAACACTGGAGTGGGTTGCCATTTCCTTTTCCAATGCATGAAAATGAAAAGTGAAAGTGAAGTCACTCAGTCGTGTCCGACTCTTCGCGACCCCATGGACTCCAGCCTACCAGGCTCCTCCATCCATGGGATTTTCCAGGCAAGAGTACTGGAGTGGGGTGCCATCGCCTTCTCCGATTTATACATATAAATATATAGAAAATAAGGTACTTTACTGAGCATTCATTAACCTCTTTATAATATAAAAAGTATCAACTTGATCAGAACAAAGCCAAATCAGGTTAGTAAGAAATGTCAAAAGAATTGTTTTCTGTAGCTTAATTAATAGGTTCTTTTTAAAAGATATTTATGTATTTGCTAAAGAAACCAACTAAAGATCCTCTAGAGAATGAACTGGCAACCCACTCCAGTAATGGGTTTGGAAAATTTGCCTGGAAAATTCCATGGATAGAGGAGCCTGGTGGGCTACAGTCTATGATGTGGCAGAGTCGGACATGACTGAGCACACACCCATGCAGGCATCCTTTCATGTCTGATGACTGGAATCATTTGAAACAGATTTGCTTCTAGCCCCATATATTTCAAACGGTGTTTCTCTTCCATCAGTCTTTTGATGCTGTGTACTGTAGGACACGTTCATAGAGCAATATGACCCTTCAGTTTAGTTCAGTTCAGTCGCTCAGTCGTGTCCAACTCTTTGCGACCCCATGAATCGCAGCACGCCAGGCCTAATGTTCATCACCATCTCTCGGAGTTCACTCAGACTCACGTCCATTGAGTCAGTGATGCCATCCAGCCATCTCATCCTCGGTCGTCCCCTTCTCCTCCTGCCCCCAATTCCTCCCAGCATCAGAGTCTTTTCCAGTGAGTCAACTCTTTGCATGAGGTGGCCAAAGTACTGGAGTTTCAGCTTAAGCATCATTCCTTCCAAAGAAATCCCAGGGTTGATCTCCTTCAGAATGGACTGGTTGGATCTCCTTGCAGACCAAGGGACTCTCAAGAGTCTTCTCCAACACCACAGTTCAAAAGCATCAGTTCTTCGGTGCTCAGCTTTCTTCACAGTCCAACTCTCACATCCATACATGACTACTCTTAGCTGGCATCTTTATGTTAAATGGCAACAGATAAGCCAGCAGAATAGGAATTTTCCTGGAAGTCAGTGCTACAACAAGATGGCTAGCAATAACACAATCACACACAGAAGCAACTATAAACATATCTTATAATTAAATGCACAACATTGACGGCGCTAAAGCCTTTGATTGTGTGGATCACAACAAAGTGTGGAGAATTCCTAAAGAGATGGGACTACCAGACCATCTTAACTGCCTCCTGTGAAACCTGTATGCAGATCAAGAAGCAATAGTTAGAACCAGACATGGAACAACAGACTGGTTCCAAATTGGAAAGGAATATGTCAAAGCTGTATATTGTCACCCTGCTTATTTAACTTATATGCAGAGTGTGGAGGAGCTGGAAGGCTTTAAGAAAATACTGAAAATGTATTTGCTCCACTCATGACGAAGGTTGGAAGCTGGGACGAGCATAACAAAGGGTTATGAGCGTTCACTGAGTGCCCAAGGCTGGGAACGGATGACGAAGGGTCAATACGCCCGGCCTTGAGGTGTCCGAAGGCTTCCTTCTGACCACCTGTTTCTGAGAGCAAGGACTGTGGTTTCATGATAAGACTCCCTTTAGAGTTTCGCCAAAGCTATGTTATGGCTTGGGTGGTGGGAACTGTATTTTATGCTTGAATGCTTTAATGTTTAGCTGGAATGGCTACGTGCAAGTCAGCCTTATGCTCTATTCCCTGAAAATTATAAAACTACACAATTAGATAATAAACTTTGTCAGTCCACTAGAGGCTGTCCCTGAGTGTCCTTTTCAGAGTGCGGTTCTCCGAGCCTTACAGATGGCGCCCAACGTGGGGCTCGAAGCAGCAGACTGATTTTGAAAAAGGGCCGCACTCCTGCAGAAGCGAGGTAAGCAGGATGGGACATCAGAAAAGTAAAATTCCTTTTGTTCTTCTCATGCATCATTTCTTGAAACAATAAGGGGTTAATCTGCCTGAAGAGCAGTTAACTAGCTGTTACCAGACAGTGGTTGAATATAATCCATGGTTCCCAGAGAAAGGAACCTTAGATTTACAAACTTAGACCAGAGTAAAAAACAATGTTCTAAAAGCTTATAGACAGGGGGTAAAAATTCCCCCACAATGGTGGGTAACTTGGTCTCTTTTACGGGCCATTATGGAACAATTAGATGGCTCCGGAGGAGATTTAAAGGTTGAAACTGTTTGATCCCTGCATGAATGTGAATTAGAAGAGAAAGATCTATCAGAGGTTTTAAATCAGAAAAATGTCATGCTAGAGCAGGTTACGGACAAACAAGAGTTACAGGTGCTAAAAGCAATTAAACAATCAACTTTGCCAGAGGCCCCTGATCCGCCTTTACCTTGCTTTTCCGGAGCTCATATTAACAAGCCTCTAACACTGGCCTTTCCACCCGCTGCAAGGCTGTCCGCTGCTGCTACTGCTCCCCTATTTCCTAGCATTCCTCCTCGGGACATGCCTCTTTGTGCGTGGGCTTTTCCGGTCCAGTTTAATAATCCTCAACCTGGACATAATCAGTGGCAATCACCTTATTTTGATTTTCTCACGCAATTCAAAAAGGCATGTACGTTATATGAACCTACCTCACCCTACTGTATGGAATTTCTTAGGGGCTAGGCGGATCAGTGGCTTCATGCAGATTTTTTTACAGTTGTTAAAATGGTCATGACTCCACAACAGCTACTACAATGACAAATGTAGATCACAGATAAAGCCAAATTAATCTTACAAGAACAGCAAAGCAGGGGAAACCCTACTAGACTAAATTTTAAAATTCTCACCGGCACCAGAGCTATGGCTAAAACTGCTGCGCAATTACAATTTGTGCAGCCACCCATATTATACTAGATTAAGGAAGTAACTATCAGAGCATGGGCTAAAATCAACAGTTCCACCTCTGATGGATCTTTTGTAAAAATATTGCAGGGACCAACTAAAAAATATACTCAATTTATTGATAAATTGAAGGAGGCCATTGATCACAGTCTTAAGGATGCATCTTTGCGAGAAATCATTTTGAAACAATTAGCCTTTGATAATGCTAATGAAGATTGTCAGGCTATTATCAGACCCATTAGGGGACAAAGAGAAGTTATGAAATACTTGAAAGCCTGCAGGAATGTGGTGACAATTCAACATAAAGCTAAAATAGCCGCTTTAGAAACCTTAAAAGTTTCCCAAAAGTCTAAAGTTAAATGTTTAACTACGGCAAGCCGGGACACATGCAGAAGCAGTGTCACTTGCCTCGACAAACAGGTCTTTCTCCTGACAAAGGAGGGGCTATTAAAACTAAACCCCCCAGGCTCTACCCAAGATGTAAAAAAGGGGACTCATTGGCTGACTGAATGCCGCTCTAAATTTGATAAACAAGGTAATGCTTTACCCATTCAGACACCTCCTGCGGGAAAGTAGAACAGGGGCTCTCCCCTAGCCCCATTAAACAAGGAGGACAACAAAATATTACTAAATTAACAGCGGCCAGACATAACACATGTATAGACATTCCTACTCCCCGAGATATGAAATTATTAATGGTAATCGCTTCTCGGCCTTTTGGCTAAGATCAAGTGTAATATCTGTTCTTATCAGTTTAATATCTGATACGTCCTCTATCCGAGGACAATATATTAAATGGATTTTTGGAGCAGGGAGTTGGAATAGGAGCTTGCTCCGTCCACTCCACGCATCGACCTGGTATTGCAGTACTTCCAGGAACGGTGCACCCCCTAACGGGGAATAACCTACGTCTCCCTAAAAGCAGACTCTCGGGAAGGCTGTTCCTGGTTGAGTCTTTCTGGAGGAAGAGTTTTTTGCGGGGCTCAAGCAAATGCTGATAAATGTCGCCAGGTGAAATGGCATTGAAAAAAAAAAAAAAAAGAAATTATTAATGGTAAATAATCCTATCAAAATCTTAACTGGATATTTTGGCCCTCTATCAAAAAATACTATAGGCCTCCTATTGGAACAAAACAACAACACCATGCACGAGATAACTGTACATACTGAGAGCACTGATAAAGATTACATGGGTAAAATTGCAATAATGTTACATGTGACTCACAACTTGTATTTACAAAAGGGTGACAGATTTGCTCAGTTATTTGCTATTATCTTATGTGCCCCCACTTAATAGAAAAACAGACACCTGAACAGGTGGCTTTGGGAGTACCAACGTTACTGCAGCCCTTTCTGTTGTTAAAAAAAAGAAAAAAGAAAAAATCAATAGGCCCATGTTAAAATTAAAAATCAGAGAAAGAACTTTTGAAAGAATGTTAGACACTGGGGCAAATGTTTCCATCATAAGAACAGAAGAATGGCCTTTGGACTGGCCTACAGTTTTAACCTCACACCAGTTGGTGGGAATAAGAACTGCAGATGCAGCTCAAACTTATGTTAGTTCATCTTACTTACAAGCCCTGGGCCCTAATCAATTAGTCGCTTACATTAAACCGCACATTGCCCCATTACCATTAAATCTGTGGAGAAGAGACTTTCTACAAGCTCAAGTGACTATACAATTAAATAAATTTTTTACTTAGGGGTCACTGAGATAAAGCCACTAAAGTTAAAATGAAAGTCTGGTAAACCTATCTGGGCAGCTCAATGGCCCCTATCAAAAGAAAAACTGTCAGCTTTGCATACTTTGGTGGCTGAACTACTACAACAAAATAAAATAGAAACTACTCAATCACCGTAAAACTCACCAGTTTTTGTCATTAAAAAAAAAAAATCAGGTAAATAAAAAATGCTAACAGATTTTAAAAATATTAACACTATAATGATTCCTATGAGAACATTACAACCAGGACTCCCAAGCCCTGTTATGGTCCCTAAGGACTAGACTATTATGATTATTGATTTACAAGATTGCTTTTTCACTATACCTTTACATCCAGATGACAGGCAACATTTTGCCTTCTCAATACCTTCTATTAATAATCAATCCCTTGCTCAATGGTATCAATAAAAGGTCCTATCCCAAGGTATGATGAACTCCTCTACAGTCTGTCAATTCGTTGTTGACAAAATTGTGTAGCCCATCAGACAACAATTCCCTGAGGCATATCTCATTCATTACATAGATGACATTTTATTGGCTACTCCCTTAAAATCTCAATGAAGTTTATTAGGTAATGAGGTCATAACTAATTTAACTAATCATGGGCTACTAATAGCAACAGATAAATTACAATACCATTCCCCTTTTAAATATCTTAGCTATCTTATGGACCACTCCACTGTAAAGCCACAAAAACTTTCTATTAGAAGAGATAATTTATAAACACTTAATGATTTCCAAAAACTTCTTGGGGATATTAATTGGCTATGACCTACCTTAAAAATTCCCACATATGCTTTACAAAACTTATTCAAATTATTAAAAGGTTCCTCTGATTTAAATAGTCCCCAACAACTTACCCCTGATGCTAAAAAAAAAAAAAAAATTACAATTGATAAAACAAAAAATTCAACAAGCATTTGTTTACTGTATTAATTACAATTCCCCTTTTCAAATATATGTCTTTGGTACTAAGATATCTCCTACTGCCATTATAGTGCAAGATAATCACCCTATTAAATAGATATATCTCCATTCCAAACAGACTAAACACATTGTTTCCTATATAGACTTAATAGAAAAAATCATTTTTCTTACACGCTCTCGTTTGTGCGCTATAGCTGGATATGACCCTACTCAGATTTACCTACCTTTGACAAAAACAAAAATTAATAATGCTCTCCAGGTGTCCACTACCATTCAGATAGCCTTTACTGATTATTCAGGGAAATTATTGGCCAACCCACCTAAAGGAAAATTATAAAATTTCTTACAAAATACTTTATCATCAATAATATTATTTCTGAACATCCTCTCATGAATGCACCTAATTATTTCATAGATAAAAATAAGACAAGATGGGCAGCCATAATAGGTCCCAACCTACAAAAAAAAAAAAATTAAAAGTCCTTATCAATCTGTTCAAAAAACAAAATTATTTGCATTATATTGTTTACTTACCCTAATAAAAACCCCATTGAATGTTTTAACTGATTCTCGCTACGTGGCACATCTTTTCCCATCCTTTGTAACGGCTCATTTTATATCCAATGAAAATGATCTTATACATTTGTTCTTATTGATTCAACAAAAAATAAGAGCTAAACTCCATCCCTTCTTTATTACTCACATTCGTGCTCATTTCCATTTACCAGGACCCCTCAATTTAGTCAATGATTTGGCTGATCACCTCCATCAAAACAAACAATGGTCCTGCTTTTACAGCCAATGCTTTTCATGATTTCATACATCTATAAAATATTCGCCATCTTACTGACATCCCATACAACCCTCAAGGTCAAACCATCATTAAACGGGCCCACTGTACACTCAAGCTCATTCTTAATAAACAAAACAGGGGGAATAAACTAAGGGGCCCCTATGGACCTAATGCCATTTTGCCTATAGCCCTTCTAACAATCAATTATTTTAATTTGCCTCTACACAGTCAGGAAACACGAACAGAGCAACATTTTTCTGATTCACCCTCGCGTATGCCTAAACAAACTGCTGTTTGGGTTAAATGTCTTAATCAGTGGCGGCCAGGAACACTTAAGTTCCTAGGCAAGGGATATTATCTTGTCATTTTAGATGATGGAACCGAGCAGTGGGTTCCACTCAAAAGAGTCAGAAGACGGACAGACCTTGCTCCGCACCCCCTGACCGGTCACAGCACTAAAACAGAAATTGCAACAGATGCCTTCTGAGCCTCCTTATGACAACGTATCTTGAAAGAAAAAATCATCTGTGCCGGGGATGGACTGGTCCACCTGTAGAGGAAGGTTTGGAAAAGTCTCTGTTCACACCAACATGACTTTGTTGATTGGGGGCCTCATGGACTCTTTGTGAATTGCTCAGAATCACAAGAAAATAATAACACCTGCCAATGGTATAATGTTTCAGCGCCACATTTTAACAGAACACAAACAGGACTCTGGCATCAACGCGATGAACTTTTGAACTGGTACAACATAAGTCTTTCACCTCCCAGACCCCAGATAATCAGTTCAGTCCTGGGGCCTGAACACTGGCATCTTTGGAAAATTACTGCTTGCTTGTCCCGGTTCAGCGTCTCGTATGCTTATGCACGTTTCCATCCCACAGAATTATACTATTGAGTATAATTATACCGGTTATGTTTGTGCTTGTGTAAATGTGCCCTATCTTTCTGCTATTAGACAATTTAGGAGTAATAGCTCAATTCTGTCCTGTACTGTCATTTGTATACTTGTTTAAATCATAGTGTGCCAATTAATGTTACTAAAGACAGTGTTTTTTTAGTCCGACAAAGGACTGATTTATGGGTTCCAGTTAAGATTTCTAAACCTTGGTCAGATTCCATGTTGTCTTTTGTTCTGAGAGAATCCCTAAAAAGAAACAAACGTTTTATTGGCTAGATTATAGCTACCATAGTGGGTATTATTTCAATTGTAACTGTTGGTACAGTTTCTAGAATGGCATTATATAATTCTATTCAAAATCATGATTTCATTACTGCTTAGAAAAAGGATTCTCATGATCTCTGGGGCCAACAAGCTCAGATAGATCAACAAATAGAAATCACGTCTACCTTCAGCAGCATTCCCCCTATGTTATAACACTGACTTCTATATACACTATCCGCTAGTACTTCCTTTTTAAATCCAAAAAATTGGGTACCCCATACGATGGCTTCTTATGCTCTGATCTGTTTATTATTTGTTATTGTTCTTATAAGATTCTGAACGTTATGTGCTCGAGCCACCGCCACCCAAAAAGCGGGAGTAACCATGGCTGCAGCAGTCCTTGCTCTTGAGAAAAAAGGGAGGAATTGTGGAGGAGCTGGAAGGCTTTAAGAAAATACTGAAAATGTATTTGCTCCACTCATGACGAAGGTTGGAAGCTGGGACGAGCATAACAAAGGGTTATGAGCGTTTACGGAGTGCCCAAGGCTGGGAACGGATGACGAAGGGTCAATACGCCCGGCCTTGAGGTGTCCGAAGGCTTCCTTCTGACCACCTGTTTCTGAGAGCAAGGACTGTGGTTTCATAAGACTCCCTTTAGAGTTTCGCCAAAGCTATGTTATGGCTTGGGTGGTGGGAACTGTATTTTATGCTTGAATGCTTTAATGTTTATCTGGAATGGCTACGTGCAAGTCAGCCTTATGCTCTATTCCCTGAGAATTATAAAACTACACAATTAGATAATAAACTTTGTCAGTCCACTAGAGGCTGTCCCTGAGTGTCCTTTTCAGAGTGCGGTTCTCCGAGCCTTACAGCAGAGTACATCATGAGAAACGCTGGGCTGGATGAAGCAGAAGCTGGAATCAAGATTGCCGGGAGAAATAGTAATAACCTCAGATATGCAGATGACACCACACTTATGTCAGAAAGCAAAGAGGAACTAAAGATCCTCTTGATGAAAGTGAAAGAGGAGAGTCAAAAAGTTGGCTTAAAGCTCAACATTCAGAAAACTAAGATCATGGCGTCCGGTCCCATCACTTCATGGGAAATAGATGGGGAAACAGTGGAAACAGTGGCTAACTTTATTTTGGGGGGCTCCAAAATCACTGCAGATGGTGATTGCTTACTCCTTGGAAGGAAAGTTATGACCAACCTAGACAGCATATTAAAAAGCAGAGACATTACTTTGCCAACAAAGGTCCGTCTAGTCAATGATATGATTGAGACTCTTGAGAGTCCCTTGGACTGCAAGGAGATCCAACCAGTCCATCTTAAAGGAAATCAATCCTGAATATTTATTGGCAGGACTGATATTGAAGCTGAAACTCCAATACTTTGGCCACCTGATGGGAAGAACCAACTCATTAGAAAAGACCCTGATGCTGGAAAAGGTTGAATGCAGGAGAAGGGGACAGCAGAGGATAAGATGGTTGGATGGCAACACTGACTCAATGGACATGAGTTTGAGCAAGCTCTGGGAGATGGTGAAGGATAGGGAAGCCTGGAGTGCTGTAGTCCATGGGGTTGCAAAGAGTTGGACACGACTGAGTGACTGAACAACAACAACAGCCACCACCAACTTCACTTCTCCTTGAAAGTGAAAATGTAAGTTGCTCAGTTGTGTCCAACTCTTTGAGACCCCATTGACTGTGGCCCACCAGTCCATGGAATTCTTCAGGCAAGAATACTGGAGTAGATAGCTATTCCCTTCTCTAGGGACCCATGGATGAAACCCAGGTCTCCTGAATTGTGGGTAGATTCTGAGCTACCAGGGAAGCCCTAGATCTCAAATGTGCTGCAGTCATGTAAACACCAAGGACAGGAAGGGAAGTCAAGTGTAAAGAGTCAGTGGTCTTAACTGACTGTGACTAAAATCTTTTTTCTTTCTGCAAATTTTAGTAAAACATACAGGTGAGCACATTTCAAGTGCTGCCTTGGAAGAAGCCTGTGCAAATAGCCTGTGCAAATAAAGGACCTTAATAGTTAACCAAATAACCCACATTATGGTGATCACTTAAAATAGACTGGTAATGTTTAAAGGGCTACAAAATTAATCAAGTTATACAGGATAAAACACAGAAAAACTTTAATATGTTTTGTTTTTGTGGATTTTCAGTAAGGCAATTAAAACCCATCTTATTGAGAGTATCAATTCTGCCTTAACAGCATAAGACACTCTGCAGACCACTCCCCCCAAAGATCTGAAATCACAAGAACAGAGAGAGTTTGTGGTATTTAAATCAAGAGTCACTCCCTCCTTCCCTCTACCCTCCCACCCTTTACTCTCCCACTTCCCAGACCTAGGAGCGCTTCCCATGCCACTGCTAGGTGTGGGCTCCCTCTCCCCACACCTGGCAGTGGGGGGGCTCTCTGTCTAGGAGGGTCAGGGGCACCAGCCTTCCTCCTGCCCCAGTTACCTGTTGCTGAAGCTGAGTTCTGAGGGAGTGTGGCAGTGACGCGGGGGTTCCCCCCTTGTGCCCAGCCACCACTAGAGGTGTTCAGGCACTCCCTTGAACGGGGCATTACTAAGGATACTGGGACCTCAGTGGTACCAGATGGTCTGTGTTAATGACACCTTTTTGGTGTTCTTCCCAGAAACTGAGGAGGTAAATAACTATTATAACTTGGTGACAGATATTTTGGCTGTCAAGTGATTTTCAGTTAATTAAAAAAAATGGAATAAGGATCCATTGGAGTAAAATACAAATTTGCATGATGTATCATAGTGACATGCGGCATAAGATTTGATAGTTTAAAGAATTGAATGACGATGCTGTTATAAAATTCCTTTTATTAATTTTATTTTGTTTATGCAGGCAGTTTCTCAAGCTTTACATTTTTAAATATTAAAATTAGGATAGAATTGATGCTAAATCCTGTCCCATTCTAAAAATAAATGATAGTCATCCACAAATATATGAATTAATTGAAGAAGTCTCTATCACCTTATCAGGGTATATTTCCAATAAATATATACTCTTTGTTCAATAAATGTTTATCCACATGTATAATACATAATAACATAAATAATTATAATAGTCAATCAGGGAGTTATTTTTTTTCTGGCTGCACCCTGTAGCTTGTGGAATCTTAGTTCCCCAACTAGGGACTGAATCCAAGCCCTCAGCAGTGAGAATGTGAAGTCCTTACCACTGGATCACCAGGGAATTCCCCAGGAGATAATTTTAAACTGTTTCAAATATAATTTAAATATCATAAAATTCACTCATTTTAAATATGCAATTCAAGTGAATTTCATTGTACTTACAGAGCTGTACAACCATCATCACAATCTAATTTTAGAACATCTTCATCACCCTAAAGGAAAAACCACCTGTCCATTTCCAGTCAATTCTATTACCAAGCCCAATCCTCGGCAACCAATAATCTACTTTCTGCCTCTTTATATTTGCCTTTCAAAGAAAAATCATTGAAAAAGAAATTTATGTTCATGTCTGGCTTCTTTCACTGAGCATAATGTTTTTGAGGGTCATCCATGTTGTGGAAACTTTGGGAATAGAATATTTCATTGTAGTGATATACTGCATTTTCAAAGATCAGTTCATCAGTTGATTGACATTTGGGTTGTTTTCACTTTGGGGCTGTTTTAAATAAGGTTGCTATGAACATTTCTGTCAAGTCCTCTTGTGCACTTTGTATGTGTGTACAAGTATTTATATTATTGTTTGTATTATATGTAAACTATTTCCAGAACTAGACAGAATTCAACATCCTATTTCAATTTTAATATTTATAGATATGAAAACTGAGAAACTCTAGCCACCTAAACACACTATTAATAAATATGTAAGTGTGGAAAGAGTTTTATAACAGCAGCATCTCCCAATATTTTGAACCAAGTAAAATGAAAACATATGTCTATAGAATTTCACCTATAAGAGGAGTTTCTAGGTCATATAGTAATGGTTGCTGCTGCTACTTCTAAGTCGCTTCAGTCGTGTCTGACTCTGTGCGACCCCACAGACGGCAGCCCACCAGGCTCCCCCGTCCCTGGGATTCTCCAGGCAAGGACACTGGAGTGTGTTGCCATTTCCTCCTCCAATGCATGAAAGTGAAAAGTGAAAGTGAAGTTGTGCCCGACCCTTTGCGACCCCATGGAGGGGCAGCCTATCAGGCTCCTCCGCCCATGGGATTTTCCAGGCAAGAGTACTGGAGTGGGCTGCCATTGCCTTCTCCAATAGTAATGGTTAAGTCTATGTATAACCTTTTAAGAAACAAACTGTTTTTCAAAAAATGACTGCATCATTTTACATTGCTACTAGTAATGCATGAGGTTTGAATTTCTCCACATTTTTGCAGGACACTAGTGTCTTTTTATTACAACCATTCTAGTGAGTAAGTAACAGCATCTCATTATGTTTTTGACTTGCATTTCCTGAAGGACTAATGACATTGAGAATCTTTTCATGGACATTATATCTTTGAAGAAATACCTATTCAAATCTTTTGCCCACTTAAAATTTTATTACTTAGCTTGTTGATTATTAGGTTATAACTAACCTAATAACTTTCATATGTTTGAAATACAAGTAAAATATGATGATTCAAAAATATATTCTCAGTCTGTAGTTTGTATTTTCGATTTCTTGATGGTGTCTTTTGAAGAGCAAATTGTTTTAATTTTGATGACATACAATTTGCCTTTTTTTTTTAAATTTTTTATATTTTGGGGATAACCAGAATAAATATCAGGGTAAAATTTCACCAAGTAATATGGAAACATGAAAGTGAAAGAAAGTGATGTCGCTCAGTCATGTCTGACTCTTTGTGACCCCCGTGGACTGTAGCCCGCCAGGCTCCTCTGTTCATGGGATTCTCCAGGCAAGAATACTGGAGTGGGTTGCCATTTCCTTCTCCAGGGGATCTTTCCAACCCAGGCATCGAACCTGGGTCTCCTGCATTGCAGGCAGATGCTTTATCCTCTGAACCACTAGGGAAGCCCCATGGAAATATGAGTTTAAGGCAAAAAGGAATGGGTATTTCCCTAGTGGTTCAGTGGCTAACTCTCTGTGCTCCCGAATCAGGGGGTACAGGTTTGATCCCTGGTCAGGGAACTAGATCCCATGAGCCACAACAAAAGATCCTGTCTGAGATCTACAGGATCTACAACTAAGACCTGGTGCAGCTAAATAAATAAATAAAAAGAAGAAAAGGAACTGTGTAACATTTTCTCCTATTAAAGAAATGCTTGTCTATATAGTTTTAAAAATTGATGATGATATAAAACTATCTGGTATTTAGGCTCTACTGGCTACAATTAAAAGTTATATATCTCTTATTTTGGGATGTCAACTTACTAGAAAACAATTTGTATCCTTTACAACTCTTTAAGTGAGATGAAAATTTTTGATGCTCAATCAAAAATGAGGGAGATGGTAGTCACAGTTTTTCAGAATTCTTTTTAAGGTGTATAAGAGAAAAAACATTTAAACCCACTGTATTAATGTATACCCCCCTCCACCCCCATAGGTTTTTCTCTTTGGGATGGATGGCTGTTATCTTTCTGAGATTTCAGAGAACTATTAATACCAAATGGAACTACCAAATTTTAAACTTAAAAGCCTCCTCCAATAGTCATCCAATATTTCCCATCATTAATTTTGACTGAAAGAAAGTGAAAGTCACTCTGCTGCTGCTGCTAAGTCGCTTCTGTCGTGTCCGACTCTGTGCGACCCCGTAGACGGCAGCCCACCAGACTCCCCCGTCCCTGGGATTCTCCAGGCAAGAAAGTGGGTTGCCATTTCCTTTTCCAATGCATGAAAGTGAAGTCGCTCAGTCGTGTCCAACCCTCAGCGACCCCGTGGACTGCAGCCTTCCAGGCTCCTCCGTCCATGGAATTCTCCAGGCCAGAATACTGGAGTGGGTAGCCTTTCCCTTCTCCAGGGGATCTTCCCAACCAAGGGATCGAACCCAGGTCTCCCGCATTGTGGGCAGATTCTTTACCAGCTGAGCCAAAAGGGAAGCCCAATTTTGACTGAACGGAGTAACAATTCATCTGGAATTAAGTCACTGCCATTCCCAAACAAGTCACTTAGCTAGTTTTAAGAGCTCAAGGCACTATATATATACATAGTTTTTTAAGGCAAGTCTATTCAAGACTGTAAAATCTCCCATCTGCAGACGGAAGACAAACATACAATCTAAGTTTCAAGATTTAAGTTTTAGACTAGGCTCTTACTAAAGACTATTGCCCTGGAGACAACCTCTTAGATAATTTTGAAGAACTGCTCTGAAGAATCAGGGAGAAACCAGAATATGTAGTTTTGTGGAGTGTTTTCCCCTTAAGGGGAAAAAAAAAGTGGAACTTCAAAAGATTACTGCTAATCACAAAGAACAGATTATCTAAAGTTCATGATCTTAGTCCCTTTCTCTATATCAGAAGACGCAAGAGTCTGGGTTCATGAATCTTTAGATAGGCATCTTCACTATCTAGGACCAGTAACTTAAGCACAGACCTGCTGTTGTGTTTTTCTCCATTCTAAACTCGCCTCGAGGCTCATGTGCGGGGGCAGGGGCGGCTGCACTGGATTGATCCTTGCAGAACTGGAAAATCAGGCAACATTCCCTGTCCACGCACCGAAACTATCTTATTAACTTTAAATAACTTTTAAAGAAGCGTATGTTTACTTTGATTTTCCCCTTTTGACTTTCCATAAACGGAATCAGTACATTTGCTATTTAACCTTAGGCGTCACGAACTTAACATTTTCTTTCCTTTTCTTTTTTAACCATCCTGTTGCTACAAACTTTTAGCACACACGGCTCCCCGTAACCATGAACCCTCAACGCCCACCGCTCTGGACCACTCCCTCCCGCGGCCTGGGGTCCGCAAGAGACTAAGAGACTGCGCAAGCGCCGGACCGTCGACGTGGCCGGCAGACCCTAGTTCGGGAGTCCGCGCTGAGTCGCTGGCTCAAGTGGTTCTCCTCCGGCCTTTGGCCCTTTATCTTTTTCTCCCTCTAGATTTTTACGGTGACTCAGACGTTCCAAGTGGACTGTCGTCGCCCCAGAGGCCTTTAGAAGGTCTGAGCGGACAAAACTGAGGCTGGGAGGGCAGGGGACGAGTCCGCGAGGCAGCGGGCCCGCGTGGGCGTCACGTGAGGGCCGAGCCGCGGGGGCCGTGCGCTCGGGTCACGCGGGAGCCGCGCCGGCGGGCGGGGCGGCGCGGCCGCGTGACGTGGTGCGCTCCGCAGCGCGCGCCTGCTCAGGCTTTGTCAGCCCCGGCGTGCGGGGCTCCGGGACGCGCCGGCCAGTCCGCGCGGAGCTGGGGGTCGGCGGCGGCGGCACCGCGTCGAAGGGAGCGGACTCTGCGCTGCGGCCGAAGGGCCGGGCGGTCTGCCAGGCACAGGTGGGGCGGCGGCCGGAGGGAGGGAAGGAGTCGCCCCTGCGCGGACCCCACCCCGGCAAAGGCGGGCGGGTGGCGTCGGCGCCCCGGGCCCGCGGCGCGCTGGCCGGGCGGGAAGGCCTAGAAGGCCTCGGGCCCCCATCCAGGTCTCAGAGGTGGAACTTTCGTGGAAGGGAGCGGTTTCGGGAGGGACTTGTTGGAGAAGTTCTTAGTTAACCCTCACCTCGTGTATCTACGGAACCTTCGAGCTCGCTACGCCCCCTCCCTATTTACTGTTGGGTCGGAGGGCGCCGCCTGGCCCCCTCGGGTGGCGGCCCTCCCGGAGCATCTGTGGACCATTCTGGCCTCCCCACCCCCGCTGTTTACCGATTATTCACCCTCACCCGGCGCTTACAGCTTAGTGAAAGTTCCGAAACCTTTCTTTACAGAAAGTCAGCCACATGGGGGTGGGTAGCTCGCGATTTTACTCCTTCGAAAACAGTTATTCGTGTTTTGGGTGGGAGGGGGCGCGGGGAGGGGGGCACTGAGCACTGCAGAAGATCTCTCCGACTTAATTTCTCTGCCTGGAGAAAGTTGCTCTTGGAATGCGCAGTTCGTGACACGGCATTATTGCGTTACTGTAGGGTTGACCCAGTTCTCCACTCTCTTAATTGTAAATGAATTGCTTTACTCTGTCTCTTGAGGATGCTCGAGATTTGCTTTATTGTACTGTAATTTAATGAGCTTGTTTTCATTGTTGTTGCCTCTGAAATGCGTGGCCTTAAATGTTTAGGAATTCAACAATTTTCTTTGAAATTTCCGAAAGCAAAAGTAAGGAGAAGGCCCACCTGCCATTATAAGTGGAGGTACTTTTTGTTTCGCTCTCTTTTACATTAGCAGACTTAAGTTGGTGACTTTATGTGAAACGTATTTGGAGTAAGAAGCTCTTCTCTCTTGTGCTCTCTCTTATCTGTGAGGCTTTGTGAAATGTCACTATATACAGTTCCTCTAGCAAGCCAAAATAGGGTGAGTTGCTACAGAACGCAGTTACAGATAGATATTTGGGGAAAGTTCTTGCTCCTTTTGTTTGTTTGCTTGGTTTTATTTTGTAAAGGGCCAGAGGGGTGGGGATCAGAACAGCTGCTGCTGCTCCTCCTTCTCGGGAGATGAATGGTTATATTATTAAAGACTTCTTGTGATATTGATTGTTAGCATGATTGTTACTATTAGTGTTTATGCTGCTGCTGCTAAGTCACTTCAGTCGTGTCCGACTCTGTGTGACCCCATAGATGGCAGCCCACCAGGCTCCCCCGTCCCTTCGATTCTCCAGGCAAGAACACTGGAGTGGATTGCCATTTCCTTCTCCAGTGCATGAAAGTGAAAAGTGAAAGGGAAGTCGCTCAGTTGTGTCTGACTCTTCGCGACATCATGGACGGCAGCCCACCAGGCTCCTCCATCCATGGGATTTTCCAGGCAAGAGTACTGGAGTAGGGTGCCATTGCCTTCTCCAAGTGTTTATGAGATTGAACTAATAAAGTGTTTGGTTCAGAACTGAACTTCTTTGCTCCTGGTGTTTTTTTAAAGCACACCTGCGCGTGCGCGCGTGCACACACACACACACACTGTTATATGAAATAAATGCATTTTACTTTTATTAGAACGTTTAAAAAATAGGTTAAATGCGCCGTTGGTATCTGGAGCCAGGTTTTGATTTGTGATTGAAGATGAGTATAGTGGTGTAGATACTGTTTTATTTGATACTTCAGACTGACGTTTCAAAGACTTTTTCTGTTCTCAACTTTAAAGTGCGAAGTCATGTAATAATAGTTTTTATCTTTTCAAGACACTTGATAAGCACTTGACTATGGTTAGGGGTAGGATAGACTTCTTTGTTTTTAAGTCACCATCGTATAGTCCTTTTTTTCTGTGAAATGCATCTTCTCAGAGAGTACTGAGAAAAAGCAAATCCCATAACAACCACAAAATAAAAATGTAATATTTTAGTAGAAAGTTTCTTCTTTCTGTGATGAGATTACCAAGTACATTTCATCCGTTAGATCTCCAGGCTGTCACTGCCATATATATATATACGTATATACGTATATCTATATACACATATATATACATATATACGTATGTGTGTGTATATATATATATCCCTCTTCAAAGTGAAGACAGCAAGGAAGGCTCTTCAGCAGCAGCTGACCCATGGAACCCCCCCCCCCACACACACACACACATACAGACGTGTGCACACACACCTGTCTTCCCTGTGAATAGCACCCCCCCCCCACCTTCCTCCAGTGGCACATTACTTAGGAAATCTTTCAGCTCACTGTGTGAAATAAGTTTTTAAATAAAGACGTTTGCAAGGTAATACTGCTTCTACCTAGGGTTCCTTTATTGTGCATTCTGTCTTCAAATGCTATCTACCCTTTAAGACTTAAGCCTGAAGTCTAAGTAACTGAAACACTTAAGTTACCCTTCACACCTCCTTCACTCTGCTCACTTGTTCATATAGCAGGAAGTTTAGCTTTGGAGTCACAGGTCATTTTCTTGACAAATACCTATTGAGCCTGACTCTTTGAATCTATCTCTTCCATTTACCACCTCATTTACTAGTCCTTGAGCAAGCTGCTGAGTATTTGTTAAATATTTTCTAAATCAGAACAACCCTCCAAGGATATGAGGAGTAAATGGAGCATATAACAGTGCCGAGCATATCCAGAGAGCTTAATAAGGTAGTAAATTACAGTGCTTCTAAGTGTCACAGACCATGTGTGTCTCATTTTTGCAATATAATATCATAGTGAGTGGATTTAGAACTGTGTTTTTAATATACTTGTGAACCCCCAAAATAATTTGTGTAAAACAATTCCACTTGCATAGGTTTAAGTTGGTTGATAATGTTTTGCATTATACTCTCAGGTGGTTGGAAAGGATGCAGTATCCCACATAATATAGATACATTTTAATATAAAATTGGTTCATCACTCCTAACTGTATCTCATGGGGTATAATATTGCACTTTTTATACATCACCGTCAGTTTTTAAAATACATGCTATTTTACATGGTTCCTTTTCTTGAAATTGTATTTTGATTTTATCCACTTCTACTTTTACCCACTCCTGTGTATTCTCTTAATGTTATTTATTTATACTCAAAAGCTTTTTATTCTCTGTCATACATGTCTTTAATAAAAGTACTTGTGTAAGTTGAAGCTAAGTTTTAAAATTTTTCTTTGACTATAGCTCTAGGAGTTACTTTTCTTCTGGATTGAATTATTACAAGTAGTAATAGAACAGCATAATACCTGATGGATTTTGATAAAGGATAATTCAATATAAAAATGGAATTTTAGTGGAAATTTATATCTTAAGGAGATGAATAGTTGGAGTCATGCCTAAAATTGAAATTGACACCTTTGACTTTTGGGCTGTTTCATTCTACCATGAATTCTGCCTTTCCATGCTGGGAAATACACCATAGTAAAAATAGAAATGGGAGTGTGGTATATTTGGTAAAGTTTTGCAAACTGGGAAGACTGAAAGGAGCTTGAAAGAGGAAAAGCAATAGCATGATAGCTAAACTGCAGGTCTGTTGCCCATAGGTCAGTTTTAGTGAGGAGGGATCTGAAAGCCTTTTTCTTAAAATTGTATATGTTGTTGTTACATGTTCCTTGACAAATCTTCATGATCCCCTGGATACACAGTCCCTCATTTAAAGCCCATTTGAGCTGTGGTTGTCAACAGGGGATGATTTTGCAGCCAGGGTACGTTTGGCAATGCCTGGAGATGTTTTTAAAAAATAATTTTACTTATTTACTTTTTAAATGTTTGGCTGTGCAGGGTCCTTGTTGCTTCGCTGGCTTTTCTCTAGTTCCTGTTGTGGCTTCTCTTGTTGCAGAACATGGGCTCTGGGGCACTTGGGCTTCTGTAGTTGTGGTTCCCAGGCTCTAGAGCATAGGCTCAGTTGCTTTGCCTCAAAGGGGATCTTCCCAGATCAGGGATCAAACCTGTGTCTCTTGCATTGGCAGGGAGATTCTTTACCACTGAGCCACCAGGGAAGCCCTGGAGACATTTTTGATCGTCTTGTGGTGAGTAGAGGGGGTCACTGCTTCTGGCACCTAGTAGATAGAGATCAGAGTAGGGATAAACATCCTCCAGTGATCAGGACAGCTTCCGATAACAAAGAATTTCCCAGCCCAAAATGTGAGTCAAACTGAGATTGAGAAACCCTGATTTAGAGGATTCATTTTGGAATCAGACTATCTAACTCTGTAATCTAAGGCAATGGGTTAGTAAACTCTTTTTGTAAAATGCCAGATAGTAGATGGTAAGATGTTTTAGGCTTGTGGGACACATACAATCTCTGTTGCATATCCTTGTTTTTATAACCTTTTAAAAATGTGAAAGTAATTCTTAGCTCCAAGGTCTTTCAGAAACATGTGATCTAAAGCAGTTATGGCCTTCAAACCTCATTTTTCTTCCTTCTGCAAAGTACTGGTAACAGTAACAATGTCTCAAGAGTTGTTTGTAAGGACTGAATGAAATGAACATCTAGCTGGTCTCCAGCACACATTAAAAGCTCTGTAAATGGTGTCCTTGGTAGTCATGGTGTCCTGTGAAAGTGAAAGTCACTCAGTCCTGTCTGACTCTTGGCAACCCCATGGACTACAGTCCATGGAATTCTCCAGGCTGGAATACTGGAGTGGGTAACCTTTCCCTTTTCCAGGGGATCTTTCCAACCCAGGGATTGAACCCAGGTCTCTTGCATTGCAGGCGGATTCTTTACCAGCTGAGCCACAAGGGAAACCCAAGAATACTGGAGTGGGTAGCCTATCCCTTCTCCAAGGGATCTTCCCGACCCAGGAATCAAACCGAGGTCTCCTGCATTGCAGGTGGATTTTTTTTTTTTTTTTTTTTTACCAGTTGAGGTATCAGGGAAGAACATGTGGCATCCTATAGCATGGAGCAAAAAATGCCAAGTCACAGTGTTGTTCAAGACCCTGTTCAAGTCATTTGAACAAACTTAAGAGTGCTGGTTAAATTCCTGGGTCAGCTCGCCATAGCCTGTGTAACCTCTGCTGTCTTGCTTTCTGAACTCTGAGCCTGCTTGTATCTTAAGGAAAGTGGAATGCAGAATTCCTATCCCATGATGGCTGAGGAAAGAAAGCATTCTACTGGCATTCTGTTCTAAAGACAGATTCCAGTGTGGGGTTGTCAGTTTTCATAGGGGATTCAAGGTGGGACAAGTAAGATCTCTGATTATAGTTGATTGTATGTGATGTTTTCTAAATTGGGGACAGATATATATATAAACGTACACACATACACACACACTCTCAACTACCGTGAAATCTCTCTATGTGACTGACCAGTGGTTTATTTTTCAGGTTAGAAAGTATGGTTAGGCTAGTTTGGTGATGCCTTTATAGTGCAGATGGTTGCTAAAAGAGCCTTAAGTCCTTTAAATTATCCTATCATTATAATTTTTACTGAGATCACAGGAAAATAAAACCACAGTGTCTGTAGTAGGCACATGTGGGTATTGAGGGCTTGAGATGAAGGTAGTTGAAATTGAGATATGCCTCAAGTGTAAAATACACACTAGGTTTTGAAGACTTAATGCCAAAAATAAGGAAAACTATCTCATTAATAATTTTTATATTGGGTACATGGTGAAATAATATTTTGGATGTTTTTGGATAAATAAAATGCTATCACTGAAGTTTTTACTTTTTAAATGTGGCTATTAGAAAATTTTAAATTACATATGTAGTTAACATTTATAATTCTGTTGGACAGTGCTGCTCTAAAGCTTTAGTTTAATTTTTTTAAATTAGTAATTGTTTTTATCCTCACATATAAAGAATTAAATATTTTTATAAGGCTTGCATTGAAAATCAGAGATCCCACCACCCTGGGCTCATCCCTTACTCCCAAAGCTTGTATCCATTTTCTTACCACTTCTGGTCTTTCTATCTGAATCTGTAATAAATAGGATGCTTATATTGTTACTTTATTTTTCAGTGTTAGGCATTGTCCATTAACTTTCTAGTAGGAAAGATGAAATTTTAGATCCCCCATGGTGTACCACAGGCACATAAACTTTCTATCCATTCATCTTCCCATCTTCTCAAGATGGTTGTATTATAATTTGGCTTGTATCAGGATTCATTATTTATATTATTATGATATTAATCAAAATTGAAACATTCAGTACATTGATTACTTTTCTTTCTAGCTCAGCATCTTGTTTTCCTTGGAGTTAATAATTGTCTTGATTTTTATTTCCTTAGTTTACTGTGTACTTATTGCTGATTAAACCCTGAGTCCTCTCACAGTTAATATAGATCTCTTCTGAAAACTTAAGAACACATTAGGTATTTTCTTTTATACTCTTTTGAATTAAAGCACCCACTCTTCTTTCCGGGCTGGAGAGAAATAGTGTTCTTGGGCTTGGTTAGGAGAGATCTAAAGGTCTGCTTTGTAAATTAGCTTTGACTCCGTCCCTTATTCAGTCCTCTACTCTCTCTTCCAAAGGAGGACTGAATCCCATCAGTCCCTGTGCCTTTTGGAGGTTCTACCATGAAATATATGTGGGGCTGCTTCTCTGGTTTCCTGATTGACAGTGTAGGCCTCCGCTTTCTCAGATCTGTTTTCTGAGTTGCTGTGTCTGCCACCTCTTTCAGAAACGAAACACTGTTGACTCCCTCCGTCCTCCCTTTTTGTGAGTTTTGGCTTTGTTATTTGTTTTATTAATGGATATAATAAGGTGAAATATAGTGCATTAATCTTAAAGATTTTTAGTATCTGCATACACCCATGTAATCACCACCCAGATCCAGATAGAGAGCATTTCCATATGCTATAAGGTCGTCCCCTTGTGTCCCTTTCAAGTCTATACCAGCACCTGTAATCATTATTTTTGTTTCTGTCATCAAAGACTAGTTTTGCTTGTTCCTCAAAATCATACAGGATAGTAGTCTCAGTATGAAATCTTTTGTATGTAGCTTCTTTTGTGCAAAGACTTTTTGAGTCATCTGCATTGCAGGCATCAATTAAAAAAAAAATCCTGTGTATTACTGCATAATATGAACATGCCACTGTTTATCCCTTCTCCTGTGGGTGGGCATTTGGATTGTTTTGAGATTTTGGCTTTTGTGAATAAAGCTGCTCTGAATATTATTGTACGTATTTTTGGTGTGTATTCATTCATTTCTCTTGGTTATATACGTCTAAGTGGAATTGCTGGATCATAGAGTGGGTGAACGTACCTTAGATAGAAATGCCAGACTTCCATAGTGGCTGTACCATTTTTCACTCACACCAGCAAAGCATTTGAGAGTTCCAGTTTCTGTCTTCTCTAACATTTGCCAGTGTTCAATTTTAGCCACCTGATAAGTATATATACTTCACCTTGAACAATGGGATTAGAGGTGCCAATCACCACATAGTTAAAAATCTCTGTAATACTGTCTCTGCCTCAGACAAAAGAATTGATAAATAACAAGGGCATAAAACTGAAACACTTTGTATTGAATCAGGACCAGACCCTCTTTCTTTTGATTCCACATGTTGTGATGACTCTAATCAAACACAAACTTTCCCTACACTTAATTAAAGAGCCATAAAATGAAAATGCAGTACTACATTTATTGAAAATAATCTATAAGTGAATCCATACTGTTCAGGAGTCAGCTGTAGTCATATTTTGGGTTTTAGTTTCATTTCCATGAAGGAATCATGTGTTGAATGCCTTTTCACATGGCCATTTGTGAAGTATCTGTTCATGCCTCTTTCTCATCGAAAGGAATGGTTATGCCTTTTAAATAATCTTGTGAGTCACTTTAAGGGAGTTTGGGGAGGGAAAAGGGCTAACTGCATGTGAGAAACCTGCTACCTTTAAATGAAAGTAAGGTAACTGTAAAGTTTCATTCAGATACATTTTTCCCCCCTCATTTCTGTCCTCCCCAGTATGTGATTCAACTTCATTTTTAATTAGCTACTGTAATCCAGAAGTAGAATGAGTTTTAGAATGAGACTCTTTTGTTCCAACCTAAAAGATACAGGAAACTTTTCTTTCTTCTAAGAAACTGGAACAAGAAAATTATTCAGTAGCTATATTTTGGCTTATTCTCTTACATTTTTAATTAAAAAGATAGGAGCAAGAGCAATATTCATCCATTCAACAAATACATATTGAGTATTTCCTGTATGTCATATCTAAATAGGCTTAGGAAATACATCAGTGAACAAAGACAAGCAAGGCTCCAGTCCTTTGAAGTATATTCAGGTGGGAGGAATTGATAGTAAATAAGTAAACAAATAAGGTAATTAAAAATATATTTCCTGTTTTGCAGAAATGGAACAAAAACCCCAGGATGGAGAACCTGTTGAAATTAAGATCATCAAGGAAGCATACAAAAAAGCCTTTGTATTTGTTAATAAAGGACTGAATACAGATGAATTAGGTCAAAAGGAAGAAGCAAAGAACTACTATAAGCAAGGAATAGGACACCTGCTTAGAGGAATCAGCATTTCATCAACGGATCCTGAGTACACAGGTCCTGAGTGGGAGTCTGCTAGGCAGATGCAACAGAAAATGAAAGAAACGCTACAGAATGTACGTACCAGGTTGGAAATTCTAGAGAAGGGTCTTGCCACTTCTCTACGGAATGATCTTCAGGAGGTGCCCAAGTTGTATCCAGAATTTCCACCTAAAGACATGTCTGAAAAGTCACCAGAGCCTCAGTGCTTTAGTTCACTTCCTCAACACAGTGAAGTAAATGGAAGCACTTCAGCTGCAAGTGCAGAATCGAGTAGTGCACCTGCTACTTTGTCCTTGCCGTGTCAGAGTCATCCGTCTGAAGCACCCCCTGCTTACACTCCTCAGGCTGCTGAGGGTCACTACACTGTATCCTATGGAACAGAGTCTGGGGAGTTCTCGTCAGTTGGGGAGAACTTCTATAGGAATCACTCTCAGCCACCTCCTCTTGAGACCTTGGGGCTGGATGCAGATGAGTTGATTTTGATACCAAACGGAGTACAAATTTTCTTTGTAAATCCCGCAGGGGAGGTTAGTGCACCTTCATATCCTGGGTACCTTCGAATCGTGAGGTTCTTGGATAATTCTCTTGATACCTTTCTAAATCGTCCTCCTGGATTTCTCCAGGTAAGCCAAAGAAAGAGGTAAACAAATTTGAAATATGTGTAGAACATACTACTTTTATTTGATAATATTTATGATGTGTCCAAGACAGTGAATGCAAAAAGGTTACTATAATTTCTAGTTCCTTTTTAAATTCATGAAATTTATGCTCCTTCAGCATCTGTGTTTGTATTTGATAACATTTCTTTTTCTTTATATATAAAGTCTTATTTTAGTATTAAATTTGTGATGACAGGACCTGAAGGAGATTGGGATATTCATCCTTTTAGTTTTTTATCTGAAGAGGAACCCTAATAACTTTAATTTCAAAAGGGATTTGTGTAACTCTTGTGTGCATGTGTAACTGTAAATTTCCACAAATGTTGTCAAGCCCCCACTGAGGGGCGAAACTGGGCTAAATGCAGCCTGGTGTCTGGAACAGTGTTTCTCAACTAGTAGGAACCACCCTTGCCGTCTCCACACACCCTGGGATATTTTGACAGTCATGGGGACATTTTTGGTTGTTACAGCTGGGACTGGGGTGTGTGCTGTTGCTCCTGGCATATATGGTGGGTAGAGGCCAGGCATACTGCTAAATATTAAATAGGATAGCTGTTATCAATTAAAGAAAATAACTGAAAATGTCAGTCATGCCAAGGTTAAGAAACCATGGTCTACGAGTATAGACTGTGATGATGATCATCTGAGAAGCAATTCTAACTTTCCAAGCATATACATTTACCAGGATACACTTGGTCCAAGAGCAAAGACTGTTGCTAAATAAAGGTTGAGGTTAGGACACTGTTATGGAATTCCTGAGGTATTCTGAAGGTGATGGTCCAGTATCAATCTGTTTTAGTATGGGGAGATGGGTTTCTGGAAGTACAGAGTCAGTATTCATTGGATATAACAAAAGGATCTGCATGGCAGGGAGATGACTGTTTGAGCAAGGCACGTGCTTTCACAAGTCCAGGTGATGTGGTTTAGCTGCAGTACTAGTTATCTACATTTGTTTTCTTTCTTGATATGTTATATTTTCAATTCTTATGCAGCTTTTACTTTATGAAGTCCACTTCAAGGTTGTTTATGGATAGTTGGAGATTTACTAGGAGTGTATGAAGGAGATACCTGGGAGCGTTGTTGGAAGAAAGATTTCATTAATGAACAGGAAGAATAGTGTGAATCATAAGTTATTTTTTAAGAAGAAGCCTTAAGCTTGAAAAGAGTAAGCTTATTGCTTCTGAGGGGTCTGATAAAAGATAAAATATTTTCTGCTGAACTGGTAATAAAGTGGCATTGTAAGAGTGGAATTTAAAAAACGTTTGGGTCCTGGGTTACTGGAGGTGCAGGGAATGAAAATTTGAAACATTCTATTGATTACATGAGTTCAACTATTAAAATGACTTGGCCTTTAGTAAAAATTTGTTCTGTACATTTAATTCTGTTTCTATAGTATCTTCTATTTTGAGTCCTAGATAAAAAAGTAAAATTGTACCCAAAATTTGAGTCTTTTTAAGGGACTCTCATTTACATGTATTCAGTTATTTATAAGTGTCCTAAAGAGAATTGCCACGTGTTTACTGAATTTTTTGTTCTTAGAAATCACTATTGCTTTATTTAGGAAATTAGAAATTAATTTAAAGTTGGCAGACTAGAATTCTGTGGCTTCTAAAAACTATTTTTCTCTTGAATTTAGTTTTAATATACTTTTTAAACCTGTCAGATTTGTAGTCAATTCATATGGAACTTGGATATGAAATTGTTCTGTGAAAGTGAAACTGGGAGAAGTCAGCCTGTGGTGGGTTAGCTCACCAATCTATAATACTCTGCCCTGAGAAAGGTATATAAGTTTTATTTGAGAAGATTTGAGGATACTCCATTTCAGTCAAGGTGACCAGAATGTAGTTTATCTTAGAGAAATAATGACACAGTAAAAGAAACCTTTCTCTAACTTTGATCATTTAAGTAACCATTATAACTTTTTTTGTTGTTGTTAAATACATCACCTGTTATTCATATTTTTTTAAATGTCTCATTTTAAACTTTATCCTAAGCAATAACAACCGTGAAATTGAGGAAAAGATGTTGTATTTTTCCCTAATACATATTGAAATATGTAGCTACTCAAATTTAAATAGTTTGTACATTACTTGAAGTCATTTCACATACTAGAGATGGTTATATATCATACTTTGGAAAATACAGCCATCAGTTTTATTGTAACTTGTCTGAAGTTTGATTTTTCTGAAAGCTGGAGTGTGGCTTTTGAAATGACTAAAACAAAGAACCCACTAAAATAAGAATTTGAAAATGTTAAGCACTTTTCTAGGAAAGAGTTAGACTTGCATGCTTGATCTCTACATATTTGTATTCTGTTGGTCAGAGATGTGATAGTACACCAGAATTTTCCATTGTTTATATGAAATTGTTCATCTCTTTGACTCATATACATCACACAATATTTGATAATAATAAATTGTTCTTCCAAGTTTCTTAATATTAGAGAATGTCTTGGTGAGGGGCAAAATTATATTCTGGTCACTCAAAAAATAATGGAAATTAATACATTTGGATATTCTGATTTAAACTTAATTTCTTCTGAATTTAGATCTCCAGGAGGTGAGTTTAAATCTTAGTTGATAATCTGACCTCCCCGTATGATGTTGCCGGGCAGCTCTTGGTTTAACTTCACAATAGATAGTGAATCCATAAATGTAACTTAATGTTCTTGCTCTATCAGATCAAGTTGGACTTAGTAAAAAAAAAAAAAAAAAAAACTGTGTTTCTAATTAAAATAATTGTTTAGCTTCTCCAGTGGCAGATAGCATGTGTTTAAACCCTAGCTTCACTTTTTGGTTGTTGACTCTGAGCAACTTAATTAACCTCTCAGTGCCTCAGTTTTTTTGTGGTTAAAATGACACTAACCACCACAATATGTAAGACAAATGATAACAAGTATGAAAGGGGAAATTAACAATAACACAATAATAGTGGGAGACTTTTAATACCCCACTCACACCTATGGATAGATCAACTAAACAGAAAATTAACAAAGAAACACAAACTTTAAATGATACAATAGACCAGTTAGACCTAATTGATATCTATAGGACATTTCACCCCAAAACAATGAATTTCACCTTTTTCTCAAGTGTTCATGGAACTTTCTCCAGGACAGATCACATCCTGGACCATGAATCTAGCCTTGGTAAATTCAAAAAAATTGAAATCATTCCAAGCATCTTTTCTGACCATAATGCAGTAAGATTAGATCTCAATTACAGGAGAAAAACTATTAAAAATTCCAGCATATGGAGGCTGAACAACACGGTACTGAATAACCAACAAATCACAGAAGAAATCAAAAAAGAAATCAAAATATGCATAGAAACGAATGAAAATGAAAACACAACAACCCAAAACCTGTGGGACACTATAAAAGCAGTCGTAAAGGGAAAGTTCATAGCAATACAGGCATACCTCAAGAAATAAGAAAAAAAGTCAAATAAATAACCTAACTCTACACCTAAAGCAACTAGAAAAGGAAGAAATGGAGAACCCCAGAGCTAGTAGAAGGAAAGAAATCTTAAAAATTAGGGCAGAAATAAATGCAAAAGAAACAAAAGAGACCATAGCAAAAATCAACAAAGCCAAAAGCTGGTTCTTTGAAAGGATAAATAAAATTGACAAACCATTAGCCAGACTCATCAAGAAACAAAGAGAGAAAAATCAAATCAATAAAATTAGAAATGAAAATGGAGAGATCACAACAGACAACTCAGAAATACAAAGGATCATAAGAGACTACTATCAGCAATTATATGCCAATAAAATGGACAACGTGGAAGAAATGGACAAATTCTTAGAAAAGTACAACTTTCCAAAACTGAACCAAGAAGAAATAGAAAANATCAACAATTATATGCCAATAGAATGGACAACGTGGAAGAAATGGACAAATTCTTAGAAAAGTACAACTTTCCAAAACTGAATCAGGAAGAAATAGAAAATCTTAACAGACCCATCACAAGCATGGAAATGGAAACTGTAATCAGAAATCTTCGAGCAAACAAAATTCCAGGGCCAGATGGCTTCACAGCTGAATTCTACCAAAAATTTTGAGAAGAGCTAACACCTATCCTACTCAAACTCTTCAAGAAAGTTTCAGAGGAAGGCAAACTTCCAAACTCATTCTATGAGGCCACCATCACCCTAATAACAAAACCTGGCAAAGATTCCACAAAAAAAGAAAACTACAGGCCAATATCACTGGTGAACATAGATGCAAAAATCCTTAACAAAATTCTAGCAATAAGAATCCAACAACACATTTAAAAGATCATACATCATGACCAAATGGGCTTTACCCCAGGGATACAAGGATTCTTCAATATCCGCAAATCAATTGATGTAATAAACCACATTAACAAATTGAAAAATAAAAGCCATATGATTATCTCAATAGATGCAGAGAAAGCCTTTGATAAAATTCAACA
>SJYT01076852.1:0-18131 GCA_006410635.1 Cephalophus harveyi | reverse complement strand
GCTGTTTCTTGGCTTGGGGATCAATTAACTGTCTTGTCTACTAAAAGCATGTTAAAATGTGATTGGAACTCTTCCCAGATATGTATCACCCCAGTGCCATTCAATTTGAACATAGGGTGGGAAAAGGTAAAGTGATCATTGATAGGGCATCAGAACATTACTGTGAAAATAATGAAGTTAGAACAGCAAATATTATCTACTTTCAGTAGAACCTTGCCTGACATTAATGAATCTGATTTGTTACAGAGTCTACAAGAGGGCCTGAATAGTTTAAATCCTCTCGGACATGTATCCAGACTTATTGGAACTACTTTTGGGAACACTGCACTTATATTGTTTTTATGCTGTATTGCTTTTTTAGTCTTCCGGTGCTGGCACAAAAGGCAACAACTCAAAAAAGAAAATCAACACCTCCAAGCTGCTTTACAAATTGCTATCACATCTAAGAAATAAGGGGGAGATGTGGGAGACCAGCAGTGACCTGAGAATGGATCAGATAGGGAGGCATTAGGGGCCCGCAAAGGGGGCCTTTTTTGCCTGTGGGCATTGGGTTCCTTGCAAACAAGCGCCCATTTGCCAGGAGCCTTTTCATAGACCCCTAATGGTTAGAGACCCTCTCGCATACGAGGAGTCTCACGCCCTCCCTGATGAGTAGGAGGAAGCTGGGGTCCTGGACAGGCTCCTTAGTAAACATGTGAAGGTCACTTACTCCCTCTGTGCTGTAATCGCAATTTTGTACTTATATGGTAAAAGAATGCAGTGTTTCGCTTCTTGGATTGCTTCCCAGAACTGGAATGTAAAAATAAACCGCAAGGGGGGCTTGCACACTTTTGTTCCTCCGGCCGGAGTTGTGTGTATGTCTGTCCTTTGTGTGTCTATGTCTCTGTATCATTTGGCTCGTGACACCGTCGAGTTGACCCAGGGATCTCTGTGTTTCTGTCGAGACGCCACAGGGCTGTGAAATGAGCCACCATGGTGTGAGGCAATACGTGGGTGACACTCGAGTTAGTGCAGGGAAATCACGTTCATCTGGAGTGGACTGAGACATCTATGGGACTTTTAGTATGGTGGCCCGTCACCAGGAGAACTCTGCTTTCCTGTTGAGAGCACCACCTCTTGAGATGTGACCCGATTGGCGGGAATTCTTTCCCGACGAAGCAGGGAAAGGGACCCTCATCTCGAGCTCACGGTGGGGAAACGGGGCTCCTCCTGAGTTGTGCTGGGAGCCTAGGTGTTCCACCAATGTGGGAACGGTTATGTCTGGGAATTTCTTGAGTTGNCCTCTTGAGATGTGCCCCGATTGGCGGGAATTCTTTCCCGACGAAGCAGGGAAAGGGACCCTCATCTCGAGCTCACGGTGGGGAAACGGGGCTCCTCCTGAGTTGTGCTGGGAGCCTAGGTGTTCCACCAATGTGGGAACGGTTATGTCTGGGAATTTCTTGAGTTGCAGCAAGGGTGGGAAGGACCCTTGTGAGGTTCAAGAGAGAAGGTGTGATTTCCCTCGAGATGCCGCAGCAGAAAAGGGCCTCATCTCGCCTGCAGGGGAGAACCTTATGGTTTCTCTCAAGGAGCGGCAGGTCCTTCTCAAGTTACGATGGGGAACTCAGGGACCCGCTCGCGTGGCCTCAGGAAATGCCAGTCTCCGTGTGAGTTGAGAGCAGCACCTCGGGATTCCTCTCCTGTCTGTTCCAGGTCCTGAGTCCCTGTCTGGAGCCAAAGCTGGAAACTCAGGTTTCCTCTCCACATCTGGCATGGATCTTGGGGTTCCGCTGGCATCTCCACAGGAGAGTTAGGCCTCGTCTCCTGTGATTGCATGCAAGTCTGTTTTCCTCCCGATCTGTAGCAGCAGTATCAGGCTTCGGGACGAGTGGACACAGGGATCTGTGGCTTTCCCTCGAGATTCCACAGGGCTCTCGCAAGTGCCACCATTGTGTGATTCGATCCTCGGGGTGACCTTCAAGGCAGGGCACGAAAACCAGGTTCATCTGAAGTGGACTGAGATATTTGGGGGTCTTTTGGAATGGTGGAAAGACCCCTGGAGTCCCTCTCGACATTCCTGTTGAAAGTGTGTCATCTTGCTGTGCGACGGAAACGCCAGAATCCATTCCTGACGAAGCAGGCAAGGAACCCTCGTCTGGAGCAGAGGAGGGTGAAAGGGGGCCCCTCTTGATTTGTGGTGGGACCCTCACTATTCCTTTCGAGTGGAGACGGATGTGTCGGGGAACTTCTTGAGTTGCAGCAAGGGTGTAAAGGACCCTTTGTGGTTCAGGAGGTAAGGCGTGATTTCTTTCAGGATGCCACTGCAGAAAACGACCTCATCTCGCCTGCAGGGGAGAATCTCCTGGTTTTTCTCGAGTTGCGGAAAGTCACTCTCAATTGACGATGGGGATCTCAGCAACCCGCTGGCGTGGCCTCAGGAAAGTCCAGCCTCCATGCGACTTGCAAGAGACCCCTCAGAATTCCTCTCCAGTCATGTCGGTTCCTACGTCCTTGGCTGGAACTGCGGCCAGAACCTGAGCTTTCCTCTGCAGTGCTGACATGGATCTTGGGGTTCCTCTGGAGGCTCCACAGGAGAGTCCGGACTCTTCTCGAGTGGAGACATACACGTCCGTTTTCCTCCCGAGCTGTAGGAGCAATGTGAGTCTTCCCTACGAGTTGACACAGGGATCTGTGGCTTTCCCTCGCGGTTCCACAGGGCTGTTGCACGTGCCACAGTGGTGTGATTCGATGCTCAGTGTGACCTTCGAGGCAGGGTAGGGAAATCAGGTTCATCAGGAGTGGACTGCGACATTTGGGGGTCCTTTGAAATGGTGGCATGTCCCCTGGAGTCCCTCTCGACATTCCTGTTGAGAGTGTGTCCTCTTGCTGTGCGATAGAAACGCCAGATCCATTCCTGACGAAGCGGGGAAGGAACCCTCATCTGGAGCAGAGGAGGGTGAAAGGGGGCCTCTCTTGATTTATGGTGGGACCTTCAGAATTCCTCTCGAGTTGAGACGGGTATGTCGGGGAACTTCTTGACTTGCAGCAAGGGTGTGAAGGACCCTTTGTGTTTCAGGAGGAAAGGCGTGATTTCTTTCATGATGCCGCTGCAGAAAACGGCCTTATCTCGCCCAGAGGGAAAAACCTCCTGGTGTTTCTCGAGTTGCGGCAGGTCCCTCTCTAGTTACGAGGGGGCCCTTAGGGACCCGTTTGCGTAGCCTCAGGAAAAGCTATTCTCTGTACGAGTTGAGAGTAGCCCCTCGGTATTCCTCTCCAGTCAGTGCCAGGTCCTAAGTCCCCATCCGGAGCTGAAACTGGAACCTCATGTATCAGCTCCAGTGCTGGCATGGATCTTGGGGTTCCTCTGAGTCTCCCCAGGGGAGTCAGGCCTGGTCTCCTGTGGGTACGTGCACGTCCACTTTCCTCCCGAGCTGTAGCAGCAGTGTCAGGGTTCCCGTCGAGTTGACCCAGGAATCTCAGGTCTGTGGAATGAGCCACCGTGGTGTGAGGCGATACGCAGGTGACACTCGAGGTAGTGCAGGGAAATTACTTTCATCTGGAGTGGACTGAGACATCTATGGGACTTTTAGTATGGTGGCCCGACCCCAGGGGAACTCCGATTTCCTGTTGAGAGCGCCACCTCTTGAGATCTGACGGGAATGGCGGGAATTCTTTCCCAACGAAACTGGGAAAGGGACCCTCATCTCGAGCTCACGGTGGGGAAACGGGGCTCCTTCTGAGTTGTGCTGGGACCCTCGGGGTTCCACCAATTTGGGGACGGGTATGTCTGGGAATTTCTTGAGTTGCATCATGGGTGGGAAGGACCCTTGCGAGGTTAAAGAGAGAAGGCGTGATTTCCCTCGAGATGCCGCAGCAGAAAAGGGCCTCATCTCGCCTGCAAGGGAGAACCTCCTGGTTTTCTCAAGTTGCGAAAAGTCCCTCTCAATTGACGACGGGGACCTCAGCGACCCGCTGTCGTGGCCTCAGGAAAGACCAGCCTTCATGCGAGTTGCGAGGGACCCCTCGGGATTCCTCTCCAGTCATGTTGGTTCCTACGTCCTTGGCTGCAACTGCCGCCAAAACCTGAGGTTTCCTCTCCAGTGCTGACGTGGATCTTGGGGTTCCTCTGGAGTCTCCCCAGGGGAGTCAGGCTTCATCTCCTGTGGTTTCGTGCACGTCCATTTTCCTCCCGAGCTGTAGGAGCAATGTGAGGCTTCCCTTCGCGTTGACACAGGGATCTGTGGCTTTTCCTCGAGGTGCCACAGTGGTGTCATTCGATGCTCGGTGTGACTTTCGAGGCAGGGTAGGGAAATCACGTTCATCTGGAGTGGACTGGGACATTTGGGGGTCCTTTGGAATGGTGGCACACCCCTGGGATTCCCTCTCGACATTCCTGTTGAGAGCACATCATCTTGCTGTGAGACCCGAAAGCGAGAATCCTTTCCCAATGAAACAAGGAAGGAAACCCTCATCTGTATTGGATGAGGGTTAAAGGGAGCCCCTCTTGAGTTGTCGTGGGACACTCAGAGTTCCTCTCGAGTGGAGACGGGTATTTCAGGAACTTCTTGAGTTGCAGCAAGGTTGTGAAGGACCCTTTGAGGTTCAGGAGGGAAGGAGTGATTTCTCTCGGGATGCCGCAGCAGAAAAAGTCCTCATCTCGCCTTGAGGGGAGAACGTTATGGTTTTTATTGAGTAGCGGCAGGTCCTTCTCAAGTTACAACAGGGGCCACAGGGACCTGCTTGCGTGGCCTCAGGAAATGCCAGTCTCTTTGTGAGTTGAGAGCGGCCCCTCGGGATTCCTATCCTGTCTGTGCCGGGTCCTGAGTCCCTGTCTGGAGCCGAAGCTGGAACCTGAGGTTTCCTCTCCACATCTGGCATGGAACTTGGGGTTCCACTGGAGTCTCCACAGGAGAGTTAGTCCTCGTCTCCTGTGGTTACATGCAAATCCGTTTTCCTCCAGAGCTGTAGCAGCAGTGTCAGGCATCCAGACGAGAGGACACAGGGATCTGTGGCTTTCCCTCGAGATTCCACGGGGGTCTCGGACGTGCTACCGTGGTGTTATTTGATCCTTGGGGTGACCTTCGAGGCAGGACACGAAAACCAGGTTCATCTGAAGTGGACTGAGATATTTGGGGTTCTTTTGGAATGGTGGAACAAACCCTGGAGTTCCTCTCGACATTCCTGTCGAGAGTGTGTCTTCTTGCTTTGCAACGGGAACACCATAAACCATTCCTGACGAAGCAGGGAAGGAACCCTCATCTGGAGCAGAGGAGCTGAAAGGGAGCCCCTCTTGATTTGTGATGAGACTCTCACTATTCCTCTCGAGTGGAGACGGGTATGTTGGGGAACTTCTTGAGTTGCAGAAGAGTGTGAAGGACCCTTTGTGGTTCAGGAGGAAAGGCGTGATTTCGTTCAGGATGCCGCTGTAGAAAACGGCCTTATCTCGCCTGGAGGGGAGAACCTCTGGTTTTTCTCAAGATGCGGCAGGACCCTCTCGAGTTACGACAGGGACCTCAGGGACGCACTATCGTGGCCTCAGGAAAGGCGATTCTCTGTGCGAATTGAGAGTAGCCCCTCGGGATCCCTCTCCAGTCAGTGCCAGGTCCGAAGTCCCTGTCTGGAGCTGAAACTGGAACCTCATGTTTCCTCTCCACTGCTGGCATGGAACTTGGGTTTCCTCTGGAGTCTCCCCAGGGGAGTCAGGCCTGGTCTCCTGTGGTTACGTGCACGTCCTCTTTCCTCCCGAGCTGTAGCAGCAGTGTCAGGGTTCCCGTCGAGTTGACCCAGGGATCTCTGTCTTTCCCTCGAGATGCACAGGGCTGTGGAATGAGCCACCGTGGTGTGTGGCGATACGCGGGTGACACTCGAGGTACTGCAGGGAAATCACGTTCATCTGGAGTGGACTGAGACATCTATGGGACTTTTAGTATGATGGCCCGACCCCAGGGGAACCCGGTTTCCTGTTGAGAACGCCACCTGTAGAGATGCGACGGGAATGGCGGGAATTCTTTCCTGAAGAAGCATGGAAAGGGACCCTCATCTCGAGCTCACGGTGGGAAACGGGGTTCCTCCTGAGTTGTGCTGGGACCCTCGGTGTTCCACCAATGTGGGGACGGGTATGTCGGGGAATTTCTTGAGTTGCAACAAGGGTGGGAAGGACCCTTGAGAGGTTCAAGAGAGAAGGCGTGATTTCCCTCGAGATGCCGCAGCAGAAAATGGCCTCATCTCGCCTGCAGGGGACAACCTCCTGGCTATTCTCAACGTGCGGAAAGTCCCTCACAATTGACGACGGGGTCCTCAGCGACCCGCTGGCGTGGCCTCAGGAAAGACCAGCCTCCATGGGAGTTGCGAGGGGCCCCTCGGGATTCCTCTCCAATCATGTCGATTTCTAAGTCCTTGGCTGGAACTGCGGCCAGAACCTGAGGTTTCCTCTCCAGTGCTGACATGGATCTAGGGGTTCCTCTGAAGTCTCCACAGTGGAGTCAGGACTCTTCTCGAGTGGAGACATACACGTCCGTTTTCCTCCCGAGCTGTAGGAGCAATGTGAGGCTTCCCTACGAGTTGACCCAGGGATCTGTGGCTTTTCCTAGAGGTGCCACAGGGCTGTCGCACGTGCCCCAGTGGTGTGATTCGATCCTCGGTGTGATCTTCGAGGCAGGGTAGGGAAATCAGGTTCATCTGGAATGGACTGCGACATTTGGGGGTCATTTGGAATGGTGGCACGTCCCCTGGAGTCTCTCTCGACATTCTTGTTGAGAGCACATCATCTTCCTGTGCGACGGGAAATCCAGAATCCTTTCACGATGAAGAAGGGAAGGGAATCCTCATCTGTAGAGGATGAGGGGGAAAGGGGTACCCTCTTGAGTTGTGGTGGGACCCTCAGTGTTCCTCTCGAGTGGAGACGGGTATGTCAGAAAGTTCTTGAGTTGCAGCAAGGGTGTGAAGGACCCTTTGAGGTTCAGGAGGGAAGGAGTGATTTCTCTCGGGATGACGCAGCAGAAAACGTCCTCATCTCGCCTGGAGGGGAGAACCTTATGGTTTTTCTCGAGTAGCAGCAGGTCCTTCTCAAGTTACGATGGGGACTTCAGAGACCCGCTCGCGTGGCCTCAGGAAATGCCAGTCTCCATGTGAGTTGAGAGCGGCCCCTCGGGATTCCTCTCCTGTCTGTGCCGGGTCCTGAGTCCCTGTCTGGAGCCGAAGCTGGAACCTGCAGTGTCCTCGGCACATCTGGCATGGATCTTGGTCTTCCGCTGGAGTCTCCACAGGAGAGTTAGGCCTCGTCTCCTGTGGTTACATGAAAGTCCGTTTTCCTCCAGAGCTGCAGCAGCAGTGTCAGGCTTCCAGACGAGTGTACACAGGGACCTGTGGATTTCCATCAAGACTCTACAGGGATCTCGCACGTGCCACCGTGCTGTGATTTGATCCTCGGGGTTATCTTCGAGGCAGGGCACGAAAACCAGGTTCATCTGAAGTGGACTGAGATATTTGGGGGTCTTTTGGAATGGTGGAAAGATCCCTGGAGTTCCTCTAGACATTCCTGTTGAGAGTGTGTCCTCTTGCTGTGCGACAGGAATGCCAGAATCCATTCCTGAAGAAGCAGGGAAGAAACCCTCATCTGGAGCAGAGGAGGGTGAAAGGGGGCCCCTCTTGATTTGTGGTGGGACCCTCACTATTCCTCTCGAGGGGAGACGGGTATGTCGGGGAACTTCCTGTGTTGCAGCAAGGGTGTGAAGGACCCTTTCTGGTTCAGGAAGAAATCGTGATTTCTTTCAGGATGCCGCTGTAGAAAACGGCGTTATCTCACCTGGAGGGTAGAACCTCCTGGTTTTTTTCGAGTTGCAGCAGGTCCCTCTCGAGTTACGATGAGGACTTCAGGGACCCACTCGCGTGGCCTCAGGAAAGGTGATTCTCTGTGTGAGTTGAGAGTAGCCCCTTGGGATTCCTCTCCAGTCAGTGCTGGGTCATAAGACTCCGTCTGAAGCCGAAACTGGAACCTCATGTTTCCTCTCCAGTGCTGGCATTGATCTTGGGGTTCCTCTGGAATCTCCCCAGGAGAGTCAGTCCTTGTCTCCTGTGGTTATGTGCACGTCCTCTTTCCTCCAGAGCTGTAGCAGCAGTGTCAGTGTTCCCGTCGAGTTGACCCAGGGATCTCTGTCTTTCCCTTGAGATTCCACAGGGCTGTGGAATGAGCCCCCGTGGTGTGAGGAGATACGCGGGTGATACCCGCGAGGAGATACCCTCGAGGGTGACACTCGAGGTAGTGCAGGGAAATCACGTTCATCTGGAGTGGACTGAGACATCTATGGGACTTTTAGTATGGTGACCCGACCCCAGGAGAACTCCGCTTTCCTGTTGAGAGCGCCAACTCTTGAAATGTGACGGGAATGGCAGGAATTCTTTCCTGTCAAAGCAGGTAAAGGGACCCTCATCTTGAGCTCACGGTGGGTAAATGGGGCTCCTCCTGAGTTGTGCTGGGACCCTCGGTGTTCCACCAATGTGGGGACGGGTATGTCGGGGAATTTCTTGAATTGCAGCAAGGGTGGGAAGGACCCTTGAGAGGTTCAAGAGAGAAGGCGTGATTTCCCTCGAGATGCCGCAGCAGAAAAGGGCCTCATCTCGACTGCAGGGGAGAACCTCCTAGTTTTTTTCGAGTTGTGGAAAGTCCCTCTCAATAGGCGATGGGGACCTCAGCGACCCGCTGGCGTGGCCTCAGGATAGACCAGCCTCCATTCGAGTTGCGAGGGGCACTTCGGGATTCCTCTCCAGTCATGTCAGTTCCTAAGTCCTTGGCTGGAATTGCGGCCAGAACCTGAGGTTTCCTCCCCAGTGCTGACATGGATCTTGGGGTTCCTCTGGAGCTTCCACAGGAGAGTCAGGAGTCTTCTCGAGTGGAGACATACACGTCCGTTTCCTCCCGAGCTGTAGGAACAATGTGAGGGTTCCCTACGGGTTGACACAGGGATCTGTGGCTTTTCCTCGAGGTGCCACAGAGCTGTCGCACGTGCCACAGTAGTGTGATTCGATGCTCGGTGTGACCTTCAAGGCAGGGTAGGGAAGTCAAGTTCATCTGAATTGGACTGCGACATTTGGGTGTCCTTTGGAATGGTGGCATGTCCCCTGGAGTTCCTCTCGACATTCTTGTTGAGACCACGTCATTTTGCTGTGCGACGGGAAAGCCAGAATCCTTTCCCGATGAAGCAGGGAAGGGAACCGTCATCTGTAGCGGATGAGGGGGAAAGGGGGCCCCTCTTGAGTTGTGGTGGGACTCTCAGTGTTCCGCTCAAGTGGAGACGGGTATGTCAGGAATTTCTTGAGTTGCAGCAAGGGTGTGAAGGACCCTTTGAGTTTCTGTAGCGGATGAGGGGGAAAGGGGGCCCCTCTTGAGTTGTGGTGGGACTCTCAGTGTTCCGCTCAAGTGGAGACGGGTATGTCAGGAATTTCTTGAGTTGCAGCAAGGGTGTGAAGGACCCTTTGAGTTTCAGGAGGGAAGGAATGATTTCTCTCGGGATGCCGCAGCAGAAAACGTCCTCATCTTGCCTGGAGGGGAGAACCTTATGGTTTTTCTCGAGTAGCGGCAGGTCCTTCTCAAGTTACGACGGGGACTTCAGGGACAAGCTCGGGTGGCCTCAGGATATGCCAAGCTCCGTTCGAGTTGAGAGCGGCCCCTCGGGATTCCTCTCATGTCTGTGCCGGGTCCTGAGTCCCTGTCTGGAGCCAAAGCTGGAACCTGAGGTTTCATCTCCACATCTGGCATGGATCATGAAGTTCTGCTGGAATCTCCACAGGAGAGTTAGGCCTCGTCTCCTGTGGTTACATGCAAGTCCGTTTTCCTCCCGAGCTGTAGCAGCAGTGTCAGGCTTCCAGACGAGTGTACACAGGGACCTGTGGCTTTCCATCGAGACTCTACAGGGATCTCACACGTGCCACCGTGGTGTGATTTGATCCTCGGGTTGACCATCGAGGCAGGGCATGAAAAGTAGTTTCATCTGAAGTGGACTGAGATATTTGGGGGTCTTGTTGAATGGTGGAAAGACCCCTGGAGTTCCGCTCGACTTTCCTGTTGAGAGTGTGTCATCTCGCTGTGTGATGGGAACGCCAGAATCCATTCCTGACGAAACAGGGAAGGAACCCTCATCTGGAGCAGAGGAGGGTGAAAGGGGGCCCTTCTTTATTTGTGATGGGACCCTCACTATTCCTCTCGAGTGGAGACGGGTATGTGGGGGAACTTCTTGAGTTGCAGCAAGGGTGGGAAGGACCCTTGGTGGTTCAGGAGGAAAGGCGTGATTTCTTTCACGATGCCGCTGAAGAAAAAGGCCTTATCTCGCCTGGAGGTGAGAACCTCCTGATTTTTCTTGAGTTGCGGCAGGTCCCTCTCTATTTACGAAGGGGCCTTCGGGGAACTGCTCGCGTGGCCTCAGGAAAGGCGATTATCTGTGCGAGTTGAGAGTAGCCCCTCGGGATTCCTCTCCCGTCAGTGCCGGGTCCTAAGTCCCCGTCTGGAGCCGAAACTGGAACCTCATGTTTCCTCTCCAGTGCTGGCATGCATCTTGGGCTTCCCCTGGAGTCTCCCCAGGGGGGTCAGGCCTGGTCTCCTGTGGTTAAGTTCACGTCCTCTTTCCTCCCGAGCTGTAGCAGCAGTGTCAGGGTTCCCGTCAAGTTGACCCAGGGATTTCTGTCTTTCCCTCGACATGCCACAGGCCTGTGGAATGAGCCACCGTGGTGTGAGGTGATAAGCAGGTGACACTAGAGGCAGTGCAGGGAAATCACACTCATCTGGAGTGGACTGAGACATCTATGGGACTTTTCGTATGGTGCAGGACCCCAGGAGAACTCTGCTTTTCTGTTGAGAGTGCCACCTCTTGAGATGCGACAGGAATAGCGGGAATTCTTTCACGACGAAGCAGGGAAAGGGACCCTCATCTCGAGCTCACGGTGGTGAAACGGGGCTCCTTCAGAGTTGTGCTGGGACCCTCGGTGTTCCACCAATGTGGGGACGGGTATGTCGGGGAATTTCTTGAGTTGCAGCAAGGGTGGGAAGGACCCTTGCGAGGTTCAAGAGAGAAGACGTGATTTCCCTCGAGATGCCGCAGCTGAAAAGGGCCTCATCTTGCCTGCAGGGGAGAACCTCCTGGATTTTCTCGAGGTGCCGAAAATCCCTCTCAATTGATGACGAGGACCTCAGCGACCCGCTGTCGTGGCCACAGCAAAGATCAGCCTTCATGCGAGTTGTGAGGGGCCCCTCGGGATTCCTCTCCATCATGTCGGTTGCTAAGTCCTTGGCTGGAACTGCGGCCAGATCATGAGGTTTCCTCTCCAGTGCTGACATGGATCGTGGGGTTCCTCTGGAGTCTCCACAGGAGAGTCAGGACTCTTCTCGAGTGGAGACACACACGTCCGTTTTCCTCCCAAGATGTTGGAGCAATGTGAGGCTTCCCTACGAGTTGACACAGGGATCTGTGGCTTTTCTTCAATGTGCCACAGGGCTGTCGTATGTGCCACAATGATGTGATTCGATGCTCGTTGTGACGTTCAAGGCAGAGTAGGGAAAACAGGTTCATCTGGTGTGGACTGCGACATTTGGGTGTCCTTTGGAATGGTTGCACATCCCCTGGAGTCCCTCTCAGCATTCCTGTTGAGAGCACGTCATCTTGCTGTGTGACGGGAAATCTAGAATCCTATCCCGATGAAGCAGGGAAGGGAACCCTCATCTGCAGCAGATGAGGGGGAAAGGGGGCCCTTCTTGAGTTGTGGTGGGACCCTCAGTATTCTTCTCGAGTGGAGACAGTTATGTCAGGAACTTCTTGAGTTGCAGCAAGGGTGTGAAGGACCCTTTGAGGTTCAGGAGGAAAGGAGTGATTTCTCTCGGGATGCCGCAGCAGAAAACGTCCTCATCTCGCCTGGAGGGGAGAACCTTATGGTTTTCCTCGAGTAGCGGCAGGTCCTTCTCAAGTTACGATGGGGACCTCAGGAACCCGCTCGTGTGGCCTCAGGAAATGCCAGTCTCTGTGCGAGTTGAGAGCGGCCCCTCGGGATTCCTCTCCTGTCTCTGCCGGGTACTGAGTCCCTGTCTGGAGCCGAAGCTGGAATCTGAGGTTTCCTCTCCACATCTGGAATGGATCTTGGGGTTCCGCTGGAGTCTCCACAGGAGAGTTAGGCCTCGTCTCCTGTGGTTACATGCAAGTCCGTTTCATCCCGAGCTGTAGCAGCAGTGTCAGGCTTCCAGACGAGTGGACTCAGGGATCTGTGGCTTTCCCTTGAGATTCCACAGGGCTCTCGCACGTGCCACCGTGGTATGATTCGATCCTCGGGGTGACCTTCGAGGCAGGGCACGAAAACCAGGTTCATCTGAAGTGGACTGAGATATTTGGGGGTCTTTTGGAATGGTGGAACGACCCCTGGAGTTCCTCTCGACATTCCTGTTGAGAGTGTGTCCTCTTGCTGTGCGACAGGAACACCAGAATCCATTCCTGATGAAGCAGGCAAGAAACCCTCATCTGGAGCAGAGGAGGGTGAAAGGGGGCCCCTCTTGATTTGTGGTGGGACCCTCACTATTCCTCTCGAGTGGAGTTGGCTATGTCGGGGAACTTCTTGAGTTGCAGCAAGGGTGGGAAGGACCCTTTGTGGATCAGAAGGAAAGGCGTGATTTCTTTCAGGATGCCGCTGCAGAAAACGGCCTTATCGTACCTGGAGGGGATAACCTCCTTGTTTTTCTCGAGTTGCGGCAGGTCCCTCTCGAGTTAAGATGGGGCCCTCAGGGACCCGCTCTCGTGGCCTCAGGAAATGCGATACTCTGTGCGAGTTGAGAGTAGCCCCTCTGAATTCCTCTCCAGTCAGTGCCAGGTCCGAAGTCCCCGTCTGGAACCGAAACTGGAACCTCATGTTTCCTCTCCAGTTTGGCATGGATCTTGGGGCTCCTCTGGAGTCTGCCCAGGGGAGTCAGGCCTGGTCTCCTGTGGTTACGCTCACGTCCTCTTTCCTCCCGAGCTGTAGCAGCAGTGTCAGGGTTCCGGTCGAGTTGACCCAGTGATCTCTGTCTTTCTGTCGAGATGCCACAGGGCTGTGGAATGAGCTACCGTGGTGTGAGGTGATACGCGAGTGATACTCGAACTAGTGCAGGGAAATCACGTTCATCTGGAGTGGACTGAGACATCTATGGGACTTTTAGTATGGTCGGCCAACCCCAGGGGAACTCCGCTTTTCTGTTGAGAATGCCACCTCTTGTGATGCGACGGGAATGGCGGGAATTCTTTCCCGACGAAGCAGGGAAAGGGACCCTCATCTCGAGCTCCCGGTGGGGAAACAGGGCTCTTCCTGTGTTCTGCTGGGAGCCTCGGTGTTCCACCAATGTGGGGACGGGTATGTTGGGGAATTTCTTGAGTTGCAGCAAGGGTGGGAAGGACCCTTGTTAGGTTCAAGAGAGAAGGCATGATTTCCCTCGAGATGCCACAGCAGAAAAGGGCCTCATCTCGCCTGCAGTGGAGAACCTCCTGGCTTTTCTCGAGTTGCAGAAAATCCCTCACAATTGACGACGGGGTCCTCAGCGACCCACTGGCATGGTCTCAGGAAAGACCAGCCACCATGCGAGTTGCGAGGGGCCCCTCAGGATTCCTCTCCAGTCATGTCGATTTCTAAGTCTTTGGCTGGAACTGCGGCCAGAACCTGAGGTTTCCTCTCCAGTGCTGACATGGATCTAGGGGTTCCTCTGAAGTCTCCACAGGGGAGTCAAGACACTTCTCGAGTGGAGACATACACGTCCGTTTTCCTCCCCAGCTGTAGGAGCAATGTGTGGCTTCCCTACGAGTTGACCCAGGGATGTGTGGCTTTTCCTCGAGGTTCCACAGGGCTGTCGCACTTGCCACCGTGGTGTGATTCGATCCTCGGGGTGACCTTCGAGGCAGGGCACGAAAACCAGGTTCATCTGAAGTGGACTGAGATATTTGGGGGTCTTTTGGAATGGTGGAACGACCCCTGGAGTTCCTCTTGACATTCCTGTTGGGAGTGTGTCCTCTTGCTTTGTGACGGGAACGACAGAATCCATTTCTGATGAAGCAGGGAAGGAACCCTCATCTGGAGCAGAGGAGGGTAAAAGGGGGCCCCTGTTGATTCGTGGTGGGACCCTCACTATTCCTCTCGAGTGGAGACAGGTATGTCGGGGAAGTTCTTGAGTTGCAGCAAGGGTGTGAAGGATCCTTTGTGGTTCAGGAGGAAAGGCGTGATTTCTTTCAGGATGTCGCTGCAGAAAACAGCCATATCTCGCCTGGAGGGGATAACCTCCTGCTTTTGCTCGAGTTGCGGCAGGTCCTCTTGAGTTACGATGGGGCCCTAAGGGACCCGCTCGCGTGGCCTCAGGAAAGGCGATTCTCTTTGCGAGTTGAGAGTAGCCCCTCGGGATTCCTCTCCAGTCAGTGCCGGGTCTTAAGTCCCCATCTGGAGCCGAAACTGGAACCTCATGTTTCCTCTCCAGTGCTGGCATGGATCTTGGGGTTCCTATGTAGTCTCCGCAAGGGAGTCAAGCCTGGTCTCCTGTGGTTATGTGCACGTCCTCTTTCCTCTGGAGCTGTAGCAGCAGTTTCAGGGTTCCCATCGAGTTTACCCAGGGATCTCTGTCTTTCCATCGAGATGCCACAAGGCTGTGGAATGAGCCACCATGTTGTGAGGCGATACACGGGTGACACTCGAGGTAGTGCAGGGAAATCGCGTTCATTTGGAGTGGACTGAGACATCTATGGGACTTTTAGTATGGTGGCCCAACCCCAGGGGAACTCCGCTTTCCTGTTGAGAGCGCCACCTCTTGAGATGTGATGGAAATGGCGGGAATTCTTTCCCGATGAAGCAGGGAAAGGGACCCTCATCTCGAGCTCCCGGTGGGGAAATGAGGCTCCTCCTGAGTTGTGCGGGGACCCTCGGTGTTCCACTGATGTGGGGACGGGCATGTCGGGAAATTTCTTGAGTTGCAGCAAGGGTGGGAAAGACCCTTGCGAGGTTCAAGAGAGAAGGCGTGATTTCCTTCAAGATGCCGCAGCAGAAAAGGGCCTCATCTCGCCTGCAGGGGAGAACCTCCTGGTTTTTCTCGAAGTGCGGAAAGTCCCTCTCAATTGACGATGGGTACCTCAGCGACCCGCTGGCGATGCCTCAGGAAGGACCAGCCTCCATGCTAAGTTCGAGGGGCCCCTCGGGATTTCTCTCCAGTCATGTCGGTTCCTAAGTCCTTGGCTGGAATTGCGGCCAGAACCTGAGGTTTCCTCTCCAGTGCTAACATGGATCTTGGGATTCCTCTGGAGTCGCCACAGGAGAGTCAGGACTCTACTCGAGTGGAGACATACACGTCCGTTTTCCTCTCAAGCTGTAGGAGCAATGTGAGTCTTTCCTACGAGTTGACACAGGGATCTGTGGCTTTTCCTCGAGGTGCCACTGGGCTATCGCATGTGCCACAGTGGTGTGATTCAGTGCTCGGTGTGATCTTTGAGGCAGTGTAGGGAGAACATGTTCATCTGGAGTGGTTTGCGACATTTGGGGGTCCTTTGGAATGGTGGCATTTCCCCTGGAGTCCCTCTCGACATTCCTGTTGAGAGCACGTCATCTTGCTGTGTGACGGGAATGCCAGAATCCTTTCCCGAAGCAGCAGGGAAGGGAACCCTCATCTGTAGCGGATGAGGGGGAAAGGAGGCACCTCTTGTGTTGTGGTGGGACCCTCAGTGTTCCTCTCGAGTGGAGACGGATATGTGAGTAACTTCTTGAGTAGCAGTAAGTGTGTGAAGGACCCTTTGAGGTTCAGGAGGGAAGGAGTGATTTCTCTCGGGATGCCGCAGCAGAAAACGTCCTCATCTCGCCTGGAGGGGAGAACCTTATGGTTTTTCTCAAGTAGCAGCAGGTCCTTCTGAAGTTACAACGGGGACCTCAGGGATCCGCTCACGTGGCCTCAGGAAATGCTAGTCTGCGTGCAAGTGGAAAGCAGCCCCTCAGGATTCCTCTCCTGTCTGTGCCGGGTCCTTAGTCCCTGTTGGACCTGAAGCTGGAACCTGAGATTTCCTCTCCACATCTGGCATGGATCTTGTGGTTCCACTGGAGTCTCCACAGGAGAGTTAGGCCTCGTCTCCTGTGCTTACATGCAAGTCCGTTTTCCTCCTGAGCTGTAGCAGCAGTGTCAGACTTCCAGACGAGTGGACACAGGGATCTGTGGCTTCCCTCGAGATTCCACAGGGCTCTCGCTCGAGCCACCATGGTGTGACTCGATCCTCGCAGTGACCTTCGAGGCAGGGCATGAAAACCAGGTTCATCTGAAGTGGACTGAGATATTTGGGGGTCTTTTGGAATGGTGGAACGACCCCTGGAGTTCCTCTCGACATTCCTGTTGAGAGTGTGTCCTCTTGCTGTGAGACGGGAACTCCAGAATCCATTCCGGAAGAAGCGGGGAAAGAACCCTCATCTGGAGCAGAGGAGGGTGAAAGGGGGCCCCTCTTGATTTGTGGTGGGACCCTCACTATTCCTCTCGAGTGGAGACGGGTATGTTGGGGAACTTCTTGAGTTGCAGCAAGGGTGTGAAGGACACTTTGTGGTTCAGGAGGAAAGGCGTGATTTCTTTCCGGATGCTGCTGCAGAAAACGGCCTTATCTCACCTGGAGGGGAGAACCTCCTGATTTTTCTGGAGTTGCAACAGGTCCCTCTCGAGTTATGACAGGGCCCTCAGGGACCCATTCACATGGCCTCAGGAAAGGCGAATCTCTTTGTGAGTTGAGAGTAGCCCCGCAGGATTACTCTCCAGTCGTGATGGGTCCTAAGTCCCCATCTGGAGCCGAAACTGGAACCTCATGTTTCCTCTCCAGTACTGGCATGGATCTTGGGGTTCCTCTGGAGTCTCCCAAGGGGAGTCAAGCCTGGTCTCCTGTGGTTACGTACACGTCCTCTTTCCTCCCGAGCTGTAGCAACAGTGTCAGGCTTCCCGTCGACTTGACCCAGGGATCTCTGTCTTTCCGTCGAGATGCCACAGGGCTGTGGAATGAGCCACCGTGGTGTGAGGTGATACGCGGGTGACACTCGAGGTAGTGCAGGGAAATCACGTTCATCTGGAGTGGACTGAGACATCTATGGGATTTTAGTACGGTGGCCCGTCCCCAGGAGAACTCCGCTTTCCTGTTGAGAGCGCCACCTCTTGAGATGCGATGGGAATGGCGGGAATTCTTTCCCGACGAAGCAGGGAAAGGGACCCTCATCTCGAGCTGACAGTGGGGAAACGGGGCTCCTCCTGAGTTGTGCTGGGACCTTCGGTGTGCACCAATTTGGGGACGGGTATGTCGGGGAATTTCTTGAGTTGTAGCAAGGTTGGGAAGGNTTCCTGTTGAGAGCGCCACCTCTTGAGATGCGATGGGAATGGCGGGAATTCTTTCCCGACGAAGCAGGGAAAGGGACCCTCATCTCGAGCTGACAGTGGGGAAACGGGGCTCCTCCTGAGTTGTGCTGGGACCTTCGGTGTGCACCAATTTGGGGACGGGTATGTCGGGGAATTTCTTGAGTTGTAGCAAGGTTGGGAAGGACCCTTGCGAGGTTCAAGAGAGAAGGCATGATTTCCCTCGAGATGCCACAGCAGAAAAGGGCCTCATCTCGCCTGCAGTGGAGAACCTCCTGGTTTTTCTCGAGTTGTGGAAAGTCCCTCTCAATTGACGCCAGGGACCTCAGTGACCCGCTGGCGTGGCCTCAAGAAAGAGCAGCCTCCATGCAAGTTGTGAGGGGCCCCTCGGGATTCCTCTCCAGTCATGTCGGTTCCTACGTCCTTGGTTGGAACTGCAGCCAGAACCTTAGGTTTCCCCTCCAGTGCTGACATGGATCTTGGGGTTCCTCTCTAGTCTCCACAGGAGAGTCAGGACTCTTCTCGAGTGGAGACATACACGTCCGTTTTCCTCCCGATTTGTAGGAGCAATGTGAGTCTTCCCTACGAGTTGACACAGGGATCTGTGTCTTTTCCTCGCCGTGCCACAGGGCTGTCTCACGTGCCACAGTGGTGTGATTCGATGGTCGGTGTGACCTTCGAGGCACGGTAGGAAAATCAGGTTCTTCTGGAGTGGACTGCCACTTTTGGGGGTCCTTTGTAATTGTGGCATGTCCCCTGGAGTCCCTCTCGACATTCCTGTTGTTCAGTTGAGTTGCTCATTCGTGTC
>SJYT01076843.1:3254-44119 GCA_006410635.1 Cephalophus harveyi | reverse complement strand
GCAGGTCAGGTGGTCTGGTATTCCCATCTCTTTCAGAATTTTCCACAGTTTATTGTGATCCACACAGTCAAAGGCTTTGGCATAGTCAATAAAGCAGAAATAGATGTTTTTCTGGAACTCTCTTGCTTTTTCCATGATCTAGCGGATGTTGGCAATTTGATCTCTGGTTCCTCTGCCTTTTTATTATTTCTTCTATTATGTGTACTTCATCTTCAGTCAGTTTTAAGTCTGAAACTGCTTTAGAAGAAATCTTCTATTTTTTCATGGTGCATTTTTCAGAATGCTGCTTTCTTACAGTTTCTTACTCAGAAGACCCTGTGATCAGATCATTTTCTTCTTGGCAGTAATACAAACCATTGTAAGCTTCTGAGCACATCCTTGGTTTTCAGAGCAGCTGGGACTGGGCTCGGACTGTCCCTTCGCTTTGGTTCAGGCTCAAAGAGCCACGGGATTAATGTGTGCATGTTCCAACCCTTGACTCCAGAGAACTCTCTGTCAGTTTCTTTCTTATTTTCACTGCTTTCAAGTTTGCGTTTCCAACTTGCTTTTTCTGACCACCCAACCTCTATCCTCCAGAGTTGAAAATGTAATTTTGAAACTCTTTAACACTTTGAAAATGTACATTAAGAAGCCAACCGAATGGTGTAAAGGGCAGATTTTTCTTTTGAGCTATGGTTAAGGATTAAGCTTTAAGGAATGCTATTTGTAATCAAGAATTTGTAAATAAAGCTTATGATGAAGTGAAATTGCATCAGGCAGGTAAACTGGATTGTGGCAGCCATGATAATTTAATATAGGCAAAGGTAAAATAAGACTGAAATTTAAGTCGACAAACTAGATTTTAAAAAGCTAGCTCTGCTGGTCTTTTTAATCTTGCCCAGAAGTGACAGGTTCCGGTTCATTCACACCAGCGGCTGGCACCAGCCCCCAGGCCCTGGAGGCAATTATTTTACTCTGTTTCTGCCCCAATAGCAGCCTCTTTGATGGACTTCCCTGGTGGCTGAGTCAGTAAAGGCCTAAATGTCCCTGTGTCCACCTGCAACACAGGAGACCTGGCTTTGATCCCTGGGTTGGGAGGATCCCCTGGAGGAGGGCATGGCAACCCACTCCAGTATTCTTGCCTGGAGAATCTCATGGATGTAGGCTTGCCAAGAGTCGGAAACCACTGAAGCAACTGAGCATGCACACAGCAGCCTCTGTGATCTCACTGAAGCAGTAATATGTTCCTTAATAGAAATACAAGTGTATCTGTTTTCCATGCTGACAGTATAAAAAATGTTCTATTCTTTGAAACTTCACCGATACTGCCAAGATGTAGGGTCCCAGACAAAATGATTCTGCTGATTGCTTGGGCACTGGAGTGACAGAACCTTCAAAGAGTTTAGATATCCCCATCATTGCAGTGTGAACTCAATGCTCCAGGAAAGTGGGCCGTATTTATCCCATGACTTTGGCTGCTTTGGCACACCACTGAGGTCTGGGGTAAGAGTGAGTTCTTACTAGAGTTGGGCAAGATGAGAGTACTTGATGTTCTTTGAAATCTGGAATAAGAGAGTAATGTGCTTGGGTATCACTGTGATTGGTGGAAGGAGTGTGGAAGTGGCCTTTTATTACTCGAACATTTGTGTTGGATTTCTATATATGCTTGTACATGGAATAGTAATCAACAAGATGTAAACAAGGCCATTTAGGTTCTGCTTGTGACTGCCAGGAGTGTGCCATCCAACTTTGGGTTAATCAGTTATTTTTTGTGTTATTTTTCAGAAACAGGAAGAAACCTTTGAGCAGGGGTTCTGGTCCAGGGGTTTCCACATGAGCACCTCCATCCCTCGGGGCCCTATAAACACCAGCTGGTATCTGTTGTCTGAATAAATGTATCTTGTATCTGTGCCATCATTTTTCAGATGTACACAGATGATAAGTATGATTTTAAAAGTATGGCATGGCAGAAAGCTACTGAGAATTCAACAGTGCTTTTAAATGTCTTTTCATTTTATTAATTCATAGATGCTAGAATCAAAACTATCATGTGAAGATTGACATTTTTGGTGTTAAAAGTGGTTTCCTTTGCACTGAGTTAATGGAAGGTCTTTTAGTTCAGAATCTTGGTCTTAGCCAAAGGACTGTATAGGTCCTTTGCATATAGAAAACTATTATATTTCTTAGAAAATTTTAATATCCTTTGGGCCTAATCATTTTGTGTAATAGTTACTCTCTCTGCCAACATCTGTTGGATCAAAGAAAAAGCAAGAGAATTCTAGGAAAACATCTGCTTCATTGACTATCCTAAAGCCTTTCACTGTGTTGATCACAAGAAACTGTGGAAAACTCTTACCAGACCACCTTATCTGTCTCCTAAGAAACCTGTATGCAGGTCAAGAAGGAACAGTTATAATTGAACATGGAACAACAGACTGGTTCCAAATTTGGAAAGGGATACATCAAGGCTGAATATTGTCACCCTGCTCATTTAACTTCTATGCAGAGTACATCATGTGAAATGCTGGGCTGCATGAATCAGAAGTGGACATCAAGACTGCTGGGAGAAAGATCAACAACCTCAGATATGCAGATGATACTGCTCTAATGGCAGAAAGCCAAGAGGAACTAAAGAGCCTCTTGATGAAGGTGAAAGAGGAGAGTGAAAAGCTGGCTTAAAACTCAACATTCAGAAAACTAAGATCATGGTATCTGGTCCCATCACTTCATGGCAAATAGATGGGGAAACAATGGAAACAGAGACAGACTGTTTCCTTGGGCTCCAGAATCACTGTGGATGGTGACTGCAGCCATGAAATTAAAAGACGCTTGCTCTGTGGAAGAAAAGTTATGACAAACCTAGACAGTGTATTAGAAAGCAGAGACATCACTTTGGTGACAAAGGTCTGTCTAGTCAAAGCTATGGTTTTTCCAGTAGTCATATATGGATGTGAGAGTTGCACCATAAAGAAGGCTGAGCACTGAAGAACTGATGCTTTTGAACTGTGGTGCTGGAGAAGACTCTTGAGAGTCCCTTGAACTGCAAGGAGATAAAGCCAGTGAATCCTAAAGGAAATAAACCCTGAATATTCACTGGAAGGACTGATACTGAAGCTGAAGCTCCATTACTTTGGCCACCAGATATGAAGCTAGAAAAAGACCCTGATACTGAGAAAGACTGAGGGCAGGAGGAGAAGGGGGCGACAGAGGATGAGATGGTTAGATGGCATCACCCACTCAACGGACATGAGTTTGAGTAAACTTCGGGAGATGGTGATAGACAGGGAAGCCTGGCGTGCTGCCCTCCATGGGGTCACAAGGAATCAGGCAGAACTTAGTGAGTGAACAACAACAACAAAAGAAATGAAGCCTGTCTGTCTGCAGAGAGTGGCTGTTCCTGTATCAGATGCCATCTGGCACTTAGGAGAACTGCTGCTAATTCAGATTCCCCCAGGAGGCTGGAGACAGGGACTCCTCCCCTCACTCAGCCCAGCTGGTGGGTGAGTGTCCTAGTGGCCCACATTCATGGTAGATGGATATTGGCCAAGGAGGTTTCACTAAAATTTGGAATGAAGAAAACAGTGCACGTTTGGAACCCTGGATTAGGAAATTTTAAGCAAAACTGGAACATAAAGAACATCCATGGTTGTCTTGGGTATAACTCTGCGCTCCAGTTTAGGAAGCCTACAGGAAGCTTTACTGTGTCCTGGAAACTGGGTTGGGCCCCTCCCAGGAGTTGTGATTTCTGTTATTTTATTAGACTCTTAGCTCCTCCAGGGCAGATGCTGTGGCTTATGTGCTGTTACTACCCAGGCCCAGAAAAGCTGGCAACAAACAACACGGGTTGATTTTTTAATCTTTTTATTATGCATGCTTTGGATTATTTATAGCTACCTGGGACTATAAATTAATGTTGAATTTATTAAAACTGTAAAAAAAACTTGGATTTTCTTAAGCCAATTTATAAATACTCTTGCTTTATTTATGAAATTAGTAACTTTTGTATTAATATAAGAATACTTTCATTATTTGGTTAATGGTTTAAGTGACGTTTCAGTGATTGAAATCTCCTAAACAACTTACTATAAATCAGTCTCATAACTTAGTGAATTAAAAAAAATTAAACATCTTAAATGTGATTTACAAATGTAATTTACCTAATTTTTTTCTAGAAATTCCAAGGTGTTATGAGACCCTAGAGAAGCTGATGGGCCAGGTTGTTTTATAAACCTAGAAACTCTTTGAAATCTAGTAAACCAAACTTGGCAATAGGGTAAATCATCTTTTAGACATCAGAATACTGTGTACAGACTTAGATTTTCGTATTCTTTTCAAGTGAAAATTGCAAATTTAATATAGATTTCAGATTTCAGATACAAACAACAAAAATCAAGATGTTGGATTCATTCTCTCACTTGTCAAATTGTTGTAATTACCTTAATAACAAAGACATACATTATTCTGAAGATTACAAAATTTATTTATAATTGAGTTTGTTCCTTAACTTAGTATAAAAACTTGATGTATATTATCTCTAATATTTTTTCTCTATCATCCCTGGTAATGAATATATTCAGGCCCCAAAACGGTTATTATGTTACATATTAGTGATCTAGATTCTATTGTTAACAATCAGAAATTTGGACCTGGACCTGCAACTGGTAGGTACATTGCCCCAGGGGGAGTCTCCCTAATGCCTGGGGCCTGAGCCCTTTCTTAAAGTACAATTCCCAAGCTAGGATTTGGCTTTAAAATCCAACACATCTTATGTTCTCTGTATCTTTCCAGTTTCATTCTTAACCAGTTTTGATGATAACCTCTTTCAACATTTAATCCTCTGATTCCACTGGATGAAATTTTGCACCCCACTTAGGTTATACCTAATTTTCTTTACTACTTGAATGAAATAAATGTATTTCTTTACTTTTGATTGGATTCTTCATTCTTTTCTGTGTATGTGTATATATGTTTTCTTCTCTGATGCCTGGTCATGTTTCTGTAGTTATTTTGTTGACCAGTATTGGACATTACTGGTCAATGCTGAATACCTGTTGAATTAACCTTGGTAGTAGGGTACAGGAGTGTTACAGGCATGTGGAACCCATTATTTAAATCTTCTTAATCCAAAGCCAGCAATCGTTCAGCAGCTTTCCCTGCTAACACCAGTGTTTCTCAAAACTAGCTGCACGTTAGAATCATCCACAGATCTTTGATACAGCACATGTCTGGGGCCCCACCTCAGACCAGATGAAGGAGACTGTCTGTCAGGCATCATGGTGCTAAAAGTGCATCAAGTGATTATGATCCATAGAGAGGATTGAAAACCACTGTTGTAACATAGCTGTTAAGTGAAAGAGTTCAGATCATTTAAAAAATCTTATTGTCTTTATGCCCTTTTTGTGGAAACACTGATAGGAAATGCACAGATAAAATGAAAAGGACACCTAAGGTAGAAAGTTTGGCTAATGCACAACTATACCATTTTCCTGTAAAAAGCTGAAGTTAATAAGGAGATGTTTTAAAATGTAGGTTTTAAAATTTTCATAATATGTTTTTCTTTTTTATTTGTTTAAAACAGCTGTGTTTAAATGCTTGGTGACTCTTCACTCAGGTGTTTGCTTCCTTGTCCCAGGTTTCTGTTGATGTACTCCACAGTTTTGTGCAGCTATTACAATTCAGCCCTGACGACGGCGGTGGTTGGAGCCATCAAGGTAAGTGGTGGAAGCCTTGAAATAAACAACTGAGTTGGGGAACTGACTGATTTTATTGTTGTGTTGAATGGAGGCTTGTGATATTTTCAGCTATGCCTGGGTAATCCCTTCTTACATTTTCTAATCTTTTAATCCACAAGACAGAGGGAAGACCTGCTTGTTTAAAGGTTGTTGTTCTGTTGCTTAGTTGTGTCTGACTCTTTGCAACACCATGGACTACAGCACGCCAGGCTTCCCTGTCCTTCACTATCTCCAGGAGTTTGCTCAAACTCATGTCCATTGAGCTGATGATGCTATCCAACCATATCATCCTCTATAACTTTTAAATTGGGAATGGAAGGAAGGGATAGTATGGGAAAACCAAGTAAAATAGCTGAAAAAATTACAAATTTCTGTGACAATATACAGTGTGATCTACATTTTTATTTTCGGGGAGAATATTGCTGACTAAGGGAATCCTTATAAAGAACTGTTTTCAGTCTAGATCCACACACAGTTATAAGGTGGTTAACTCTGGAATTGGTGTATATGCTGTGTGTGTGTGTACACCATTTGAGTACACACACTAATGAACTGGAGGGTGAGGTATTCTAAATTCTGTTCTGCAGTTGCTTTGTGTTTCTGTTCACATGAGCTTCTATGATGGATGAGTGCTTCACCAGTAGACTTATCTTTTGGCTACCCAAAGACCATTGAGAATATACTGGACAGAGTACTGCTTAGAATTTGTCAGCTGTCTTAATTAGTTTACGTTTAGGACTAATATGATTTAAAATTCCCTACTCAGTAATGATAAAGAGATGAGATCTGAAAAGCTGATTACAACCCAACTCTTACATCTTTTTTCTGGTATAGTATGTGGAAGAAGGTATGGATTATAGCAGTTCTGTGATTGTAGTGCTATAGTTTACTTCATTTTCTTTATAAAGCTATATGTTATAGCTTTTATTCACATATTCAATATTCCATGAATCCCTATTATATGCAAATCTCTTTGAAAAGTAAAATATTTTGTTTCAGATTTCACTATATATATGTATTTTCCCCCCAAATCTTTTACTTCTAAGATTGCTAATCCTCTCTTTGCAGAATGTATCTGTGGCCTACATTGGAATGTTAGTAGGTGGAGACTACATTTTCTCTGTGTTAAACTTTGTAGGGCTAAATATTTGGTAAGTGGGATTTTTAAATGAATTCATTTTAGTAACATGAATTTTAAAAGCCTGATATTAATATGTTATAAGTGAAAGAGCAGGAGGTATTTTGATGTTACAACTCCTAGGATAAATTTTACTTGAAATGTTCAGTTCATCTCTTTATGACATACTTGCTCATGTGGTTCATGGGGATGTGTGTAATGAAAATTCAGAGTCGAGATCTGAATTTAATTCATGGGTCCTCCTCATAGAAAAGACCCTACATTGTGTCCTTCCTTTTGTGAATGGGCCTCACTAAATCTGTGCTCCATCAAAGCACATGTGTTAAAGATGTTGGGAGATACTTTTGAAAGGCATTTTGGGGTCTCAGAGGTAGGACACCATTTTAGGATAATAGTATATTGTTTATTCCAATAATAACCAGGTGCTTATTTCTCTCCAAGTTTATGTATTAGATCTGACCTGCTCTTTTTCTATTGCCAAAGATTTGTAAATAAGAGGGCTAATTCTCATCAATTAATCCACATATTTGAGGAAGTAAAACAGGGGGTTTGATAATTTCCTTCACATTAGGCCAACTGCATTGTAAATCAATTATACTTTAGTAAAATTTGAAAAAAGAAATAAGTAGCCAAAGTATCAAAAAAATTAGGCTGATTATATTTATCAAGAGTATAACTATTGATGGTACCACCTATGGAATTTATTTTTACTGTTTTGTTTTTTTTTCCTTCTTTCAGCATGGCAGGAGGCTTGAGATATTCCTTTTTAACTCTAGGCAGCCAATTAAAACCTAAACAACCTGTGGATGAAGAAAACATCTCTCAAGATTTGAAGGTCTAGAACCTGGGGCAGAATTGCAGACTGGCTTGCAGACTGTGGGGACGGGGGAGTATTCCAGCTGTTTTGGCTGTGGCACTCACCCCTCTGGTTAAGGCACAACAGGAATGTCTGCAAAATGCAAAGCGAATCTACCTCATTGCTGCACGAGGAGCCATCATCAACCCTGAGAACCCCGGGCAAGCCTTACCAGCTGAAAGTGACTCTTTTCAAACAACTGGTGAAAGGGATCCTTTCCAAGGCACTTGCGGGGCCCACACAGCTGTGTGCTCTTCCAGGTATCCAAAGTGCTTCAGAGGCGGTCCAAGGTCGATGCTGTTGAGGGTGCTTATCAGCACCTTGGCCTTAATCTCAAAGATCCCAGCCAAAGCAAAGTGCCAATGAGAACATTTTTTTGGTTTAAGCAGACATGTCTTCATTTTAGTAAAATCAACCACTTAACTGCCAGTAAAGTTGTTAGCTTTGATTTGATCTTATATGTTGGTATCTTCACAATCATCAAAGTAAAATAAAAAATAATTTATATGCATGCCTCGTACTGTTATGTTATTGTAGGCAGGCAGCAAACAGTAAGTCATCTTATTCAGTCCGCCTTGAAGGGTAATAAATGACTCATGTTGGGAAAAATTACAAAATAACTCAATGGAAAAAACAATACGCAGTGTGCTCTGTCAACATTTAAGTCGGTTATATTTCTCTCCTCTTCTCCTTCTAGGTTTGTTTAGGAGACTCTGAAATTCAGATCACATCAACTTTAACCAAGGTATTTTTTTTTTTCCTGGGCTTGCCTGACTTCCCAGACCAGTGGTGTGTGGGAAGGAACCTTGGATTGGGTGACAGTTCTTATTATCTCCTCCCAGATGTCTCAGTGGTAAAGAATTCACCTGCCAATGCAGGAGGCACAGGAAGGTGGGTTCGATCCCTGGGTTAGAAGGATCTTCTGAGGAGGAAATGGCAAAGTATTTCCTGCCTGTGATATCCCATGAACAGAGGAGCCTGGTGGGCTCCAGTCCATTGGGTTGCAGAATTCTGACATGACTGAGCATGCACGCCCTGTACGGCACCATTTAGAAATGGACTGTCCTCACAGGGGTTGCGGTGCAAGGTGAGGCCCCACTCTGGGAATCAGGGGCCCTTCTTTCCAGTCTTGTCTTCACTGCTGACTCACCGAGAGCTCCACAAGTCACCTTGCCATGGTTGCCTCCATATTTTAATCTGTAAAATGGAACTATATTCCATTTTATAACTATAATCCCTGCCAGCTCTGACTTTCTAAGTTTATAGAAGCTGAACCAGATGGACAGGACAGCAAACCGGATGGACAGGGCAGCAAGTGAAGGAATGATTGTATTGACATGTTTCAATTTACTTAAAAAAAATTAATTGTAAAATACACATAGCATACAATTATCAGCGTAACCATTTCTAAGTGTACAGTTTAGTAGTGTTAAGTATATTCACAGTGTTGTGTGGCCAATCTCCAGAACCTTCTCATCTTGCAAAACCAAAACTCTATACCCATTAGACAATAACTCCCCATTCCTCCCTTTCCCCAGCCCTTGGCAACCACCATTCTGTTTTCTGTCTCTATGAATTTGACTACTATTTCCAAACTCGCTTAGTCGTGTCTGACTCTTTGCGACCCTATGGACTGTAGCCCACCAGGCTCCTCTGTCCATGGGATTCTCCAGGCAAGAATCCTGGAGTGGGTTGCCATTTCCTTCTCCAGGGGATCTTCCCGACCCAGGGATCGAACCCAGGTCTCCCACATTGGAGGCAGACGCTTTAACCTCTTAACTACCAGGGAACTAGATGCTGGATAAAAGTAGAATCACACAGTATTTATCTCTCAGCTAGCTTATTTCACTTAGGATAATGTCCTCAAGGTTCATCCCTGTTGCAGCATATGTCAGAATTTCCTTTCTTCTTAAGACTGAATAATGTTCCATCATACGGATATACCGCATTTTGTTTTTCTATTCATCTGTCTCTTCTTGGGCTGCTTCTACCTCTTGGCTATTTGTGTATAATGCTGCTATTAACGTGGGTGTACAAATATTTCTTTGAGACCCTGCATTCAGTTCTTTTGGATGGTAAAAGGAAACCTGTTTCCTCTACACATAAAACACTTCTGACACCAAATGTGTGGGGACTTTCCCTCACATTAAGCAATTCTTCAACTCTCTGGATGCCAACTAGGGGTCCTACAGTTAAATTCTGACTCCACCCAGGTTTAGCACAGACCCCACAGGTTAAGGGCCCAGTCCCCCAAGGTCTCCCCCTACTTCAGATGCCAGTCCCAAGTCCCAGCTTGTGACTAGTGCTTCTGACCAACTGACCATAAACCTGGACCCACTTCCTTGGGCTCAGTAATTTGCTGGAATGGCTCACAGAGCTCAGGGAAATGCTTTACTCGCTATTACCAATTTATTATAAAGCATTTGACTCAGGAATAGCCAAAGGGAAGAAATACATAGGACAAGGTATATTGGAAATGGTTTGGAGCTTTCATAACCCCTCCTGGCACATCAATGTGTTCATCAGCTGGAAGCTCTCCAAACCTCATCATTTTTCACAATAACACATGGACCACAGATACCATTTTGTATTCCCACCAACAGTGGGGGCGGGGTTCCTACTTATCCACATCCTCACTTGTTATTTCTTTTTTTTTGGTAGTAGTAGTAGGAGGTGGTGGTGGTTTAGTCGCTAAGTCGTGTCTGACTCTTGTGAACCCATGGACTGTAGCCTGCCAGGCTCCTCTGTTCAGTGGGTGTGAAGTGATACTGTAGTTTTGATTTGCATTTCACTGGTGATTAGTGATGTTGAGTGTCTTCTCATGTGCTTGTTGGCCATTTGTACATATTCTTTGGAGAAATGTCTGTTCAAATCCTTTGCCCATTTTGAATTGTGTTGTTTGGGTTTTGTTTTTGTTTTCGAATTATAGGAGTTGCTTATTGTTTCAGTTTACTTTTAAAAGGCTTCTAGAATATTACCCTGGGGCTCCTAAACTGTGTAATTACCTTTTCTTGCATCATCATCAAATGAAGTCCAAAAGTGCTAAGACTTGAAAAATGTAAACTTCAACTCATTTTTTTTTCAATGTCAAGCTAAAACAAGATTTTTCTTCCAAAATTGTTTTTTTCTAATTTTCATTTTTAGAATTCTTAAAGGAAGATGCTTTTGTGTTTTTCTATGGTTGGTCTTTTGTTTCAATAGCCAGGATGCCTCGGGATGGGGTCCTTTTATTTATTTATTTAATTGAAGGATAATTGCTTTTCAGAATTTTGTCATCTTCTGTCAAACATCAAAATGAATCAGCCATAGGTATACATATTCTCCTCCCTCTTGAACATCCCTCCTGGAATGGGGTTCTTATTTAAATATATTTCTTTTGCAATCACCTCAAATACTTGGTCTTACATGACCCGTCCCCCCTTTTTTAAATCAGTATGGAAAGATTTCTTCCCCTTGTTTCCATATGTGGCCAGCAGAGGGCACCCTCAGAGCAATCCAGCAGTCCCGTGTGTTGTGTTACTAGCTTCCTCCTGTCCGCATGGACTGTGGCCTGCCAGGCTCCTCTGTCCATGGGATTCTCCAGGCAAGAATACTGGAGTGGGTTGCCATTTCCTCCTCCAGGAGATATTCCTGACCCGGGGATTGAACCTGGGTCTTCGACAATGCAGGCAGATTTTTTTAGCTGGGTTGAAACTTGCAATTTTTGCTCTCCTCTGCAGAACTAGGGTGGGGTTGATGGGAATGCCAGGCTGGATTTTGAATTAAGTTTAGCTGAGAATGTGCTGGATGCAGAGAGGTGGTGCAAAAGGGATCCACGAACTTCAGTGAGGCTGAAGAAGAAATGTAGCCCAGTGCCCCAGGTTTCCAGATTTCTTTTTTCTTAAAAAAAGAAAAAAAAAAAAAAAAGTAATAAAAACCATTCTGGTGGAACAAGGAAAATTAGTTTAATATACTTGCTACTTTGCTTACTTCTGGCTCTTTTACTGCTAATAGCAGTGACATTTGTTAACTTGTACTTTTTCCTGTTGTTTTAGTAGTTTTAAAATATATCCCATATATAAGTAAAAGTACAGGGGCACTAGAAGTTAGTGAAAACTGTTTGCCTAAAGAATAAAACCCAGTTTAGAGAAGAGTTATATATGTGTATAATTATTATTATATGTTTATATATTTTACATATTGCTTTTAATTATATATTTTTTCTGTGCTCTCAGGAAAATGGCAAAGGTACATATGTCAATACTTTCAGAGACTTTGGTGAGTTTTTTCCTTTTGAATGATCACTTCACCTTTGCAGTCTTGTTGAGTCATGTTTATGGCTTGTGAGTACTTTTTGTTTTCTGTGAATGGGTGTGTGTGCTTGTGCATATATTTTGAGGACTGGGCCTTGTCAAGGGTCAGTGGTTTAGCTGATCAGTAGCTGCCATTCTGTGCTTTGGGAAACTGAGGGCGCCCAGCAGCTCAGGATCTCTAAGTTCCCTTTCTGTCACTAGATACTGAAGCATGTGGTAAAACAAAACATGTCCCTTTAGGATGAAGCCATTCCGGGAACTCCCAGGGTCAGGGAGCACCATCTGTGCGTCTCTGATTCTCACCTCCATTCCAGGCTGAGGTCTCCCATGATAAGCCTCAGAATCTTTTCTCTGCAGTGTGTGGTTCCTGGATCAGAATATCAGCATTACCTGGGGCTTGTTAGAAATGCAGAATATCAGGTGCACACACACACTGAATCGGAATCTGCATTTTAACCCTGGTAATCTGAGGAGCCCTACCCCAGACTTTTGGTCCAGATCATATTTTTAGTACCAAGTGTTCATAACCTGAGGTTCACAGAATTTAGAGGGCTGGTGAACTTGAATGGAGAAAGAAAACATCATTTTCTCTAATGAAAATGTAGCATTTCTTTTCATTTGAATGTAGGCAAGACCATAGTTAATACTGGCTGTACTTGTGACTTAGTTATCAATAGAAGTTGAAATATTTTCGTATCACCTTAGAGTTTTTGTAGAAAATCACTGGTGCGTTGCTCAGCATTCTTATAGTTCTGAGTGCCTCCACTAGTTCTTACTGTTTCATATGTTCATAAAGAAGATTACATCAGATTTAGATGTATTTTTATATGTATTCATATGTATTTTAATGTGATAGTACATCATATTTAGAAAATATTGCTGTAACTTTATGGAAGTTGGTTTTCATTATAATTTTATGTGTTTTATTTCATGCATTTACAAACATTATTTGGAGAAGGAGGCTGTAGCCATCTATAGACTGCCATTATAGTTCATGGCACTGAAAAAAGTAAGGATCCCTGCTTTAGAGGAAGATAAAAAATTCAAGATTAATATGTTTCCTCAAGAAGTTGTCCCATTTTTGGCCTCAGGAGGCTTGCTCCTGGATGAGCCCAGGGGTAATTTTTATATCTGCTACCTGGTGGGAAGGCATCTTCCTCCAGCCAGTGTGGTCAGCTGGCTGCAGCCAGAGGGAGAGAGAAAGGCAAAAGGAAAGGAAAGGGAGGAAAAAGGGGGAAAGGGTAGGGAAGGGAGAGACCAGGAGACAGGACAGCTAAGCTTCACTGCCACATCCTTCTCATTCACAGCTCAGAACAGAGATGTGCCTCGTAATTGTGTCACAGTACTTGAAACTTGTTCTTCGAATTCTGCTTACTTGAAGTGTGACATTCCATTTAGGGAAGGTGGGACAGCAACGTGAGATACTCTGTGGGCCCACTCTCCAGTGATACAAGGGGAAGTAGAGAAGACTGTAAAACCATTTAAGGTCCCTGGAAATTGTCCAAAGGGAGGTTAGAGATTGCATTATTTAGTCTCAGTTCAATTCAGTTCAGTCGCCCAGTCATGTCTGACTCTTCGAGACCCAATAGACTGCAGCACCCCAGGCTTCCCTGTCCATCACCAATTGCCAGAGCTTGCTCAAACTCATGTCCATTGAGTCGGTGATGTGATCCAACCACCTCATCCTCTGTCATCCCCTTCTCCTCTGGCCTTCAGTCTTTCGCAGCATCAGGGTCTTTTCCAATGAGTCAGTTCTCTGCATCAGGTGGCCACAGTATTGGAGTTTCAGCTTCAGCATCAGTCCTTCCAATGACTATTTAGGACTGATTTCCTTTAGGATTATTTAGTCTATGCCCTGTTAAAATGCTTTTTGAATTGGTGGCTTTATTTTCTAGCTCTGTCATTCAAATAACTTTTTTTTTTTTTTTTAATAAAAATTGAGAAATTTCACATTAGAAACCGGATTTCTTCCAATAGTTGAAAAAAAAAAAAAAAATCACAACTTGCCAGGTGGGCCAGAATCTCCACAGGGTAACAGTCAGCTGGAGCTGAGGTCGGGGGGTAGTTGTTATTTTGTTGTGTTCTCCACCGTTTTCTGCGTCTCCAATCTTGTGACTGAGTGTCTGCCTTTCATTAGTGTGCTTGTAGTGTTGTTTTCCTTGAAACAAAGTCGTGGGACTTTTATGGTGGTCCAGAGGCTAAGACTCTGAGCTCCCAATGCAGGGGGCCCAGGTTCAATTCCTGGTTAGGGAACTACTGATAGATCTCGTATGTCACACCTAAAGATCCGGCACAGCCAAATAAATAAAAATAAATGTTAAAAAAACTCCAAACAACAGAGTTGAGAGGATAGGAGGAAAATAGAAGCTGAATCAAGAGAGCCAAAGGTTCAAGAGTGTATTTGTGGAAATAGAAATTACACCCACTATGTGCTTGTTTTGAAACAATACAGATTAAAGTGCCTGGCCTACTTCATTAATTTATATTGCTTGTCTGCCTTGGGGCTCCCCAGATGGTGCTAGTGGTAAAGAACCTGCCTGCCAATATAGACGATATGAGACATGGGTTTGATCCCTGGGTTGGGAAGATCTCCTGGAGGAGGGCATGGCAACCCACTCCAGTATTCTTGCCTGGAGAATCCCCATGGACAGAAGAGCCTGGCGGGTTGCAGTCCACAGTGCTGTAGAGTTGGACATAACTAAAGTGACTTAACATGTACATTAATCTGCCTTGACTGTGGGCATTTCAGTTTTTGATTCCAGTTTCAGAGGCCCAGTTCTCAAACTATTCTGTCTCCATCCTATGTAGAGTTACTAGACATGTATCATAAGGACACATTTTTGTTACCATTTATTGAATTTGGGCTTCCCTGGTGGCAGTAGTAAAGAATCTGCCTGCAGAAATGGAGACTTGGGTTTGATCCCTGGGTTGGGAAGATCCCTTGGAGGAGGAAATGGCACCCCACTCCAGTATTCTTTCCTGGTAAATCCCATGGAGAGAGGAGCCTGGTGGGCTGCAGCCCATGGGGTCTTGAAGAGTTGAGAACGACTAAGCACACAATCTGTTTACAGACAAACAATATATTGGTGGTTGCCAAAGGGGCGGGGTAGCAGTGGGTGAACTGGATGTAGGGTGATCAGGTCAAAATCTAGCTATAAGTAAGTTATGGGACTATAATACACAGGCCAGTGACTATAGTTAATAATACTGTATTGCATATTTGAAAGTTGCTAAGAGAGTAGATCTCACCATAAATATTTTAAAAAAATTTTGTAACATGTATGGTGATGGATGTTAACTAGACTTACAGTGGTGATTATTTTGCAACATGTATTAAACCATTATGTTGTATACCTGAAACTAATATAATGTCATATGTCAATTATACCTCAATAAAAAACTCAAACATTAAGAAAATTTGCTGATATAAGTATACTTAATGATGGCCTTCCCAGAGAAGAGTACTGGCACCCCACTCCAGTACTCCTGCCTGGAAAATCCCATGGATGGAGGAGCCTGGTGGGCTGCAGTCCATGCGGTCGCTAAGAGTCGGACACGACTGAGCGACTTCACTTTCACTTTTCACTTTCATGCATTGGAGAAGGAAATGGCAACCCACTCCAGTGTTCTTGGCTGGAGAATCCCAGGGACGGGGGAGCCTCATGGGCTGCCTGCCGGGGTCCAGCCCCAGTGGATCCAGGGTAATTTGAAGGGGAGATGGAATCGGCGTCCTAGGAAAAAACTTATTTAATTACAGATATAGAGAGAGATTAGAAAGAAATAGTGTAGTAGGAAAATTAGTGGAGAAAAAGAGGCTGAATAACTTGGTTTACGTGGGATACCAATAAAATTCTAAGACAAGGAATTTGCATCATCTACGTTGGGCTACCAGCACCACTTGAATATCAGAAGGTGCCCCTCCCTGGGCTCCTTCTCACGTGGAACTTAAAAGCCGGGGCAAGTAAGTAGACATGGTGAGCACCCACGCTCCAGATGGGAATTCAGCCAGAAAAACGGGGAGCAAGAAAGAAACGACATGGGGGAATCAGTCTTTCCAGAAACTAATCTGATTTTTTTATTTTTAGGTTTGTTTATATACCTTTTGTTACACGTAGGGATGAATACAGACTCACACGGGGGTCAGCAGACCTGACCCTTGTCAAAATCAGGTGCTTCACATAAATGTATAAAAAAAGGATCTTAGGGGTTTTTTACATCATCTTCTGGCCATGAGGCCTGCTGACATTTTACAACCCTTTCTTTCTGATAACCAAAAAACTTATTTTTTCCAAGGGTGTTTTTTCTTAAACCGGGCCCCACCCTCTGAAGGTAGCAGATAAAGTTGCATTCCTATAGGGTGAGGGTGTAGTGGGTTACAACTAAGAAAGGAATTTATTTAACCTAACATTAACATGATTAATCCTAAAGGTTAATACTTATTTCTCCTATATGCTAGTTATATTCATTATAAGAGCAGAGAATATGGAGATTTAGCAGCAAACATCAGCCCAACAAATGAAAACATTTCACCAATGTTCCCCTTAAGATCTGTTTGGTCTTAAGATAGTGATAAAGTTACATTTTTACATAGCAAGGACACAGTGATTTATAACAAAGTACAGTGATCTATAACAAAAGAGAAAATTCATTAACTCAAAAAGTCTAGTATTGCTAACCTCAAAAACTACTATATTTCCTTTTCTATATTCCAAATACATTGATTAATATATTCCCAGGTGCCTAAGGATATGGAGGCCTGGCGGCAATCATTGACTCAACAATGAGAAAAGCCCTTTTTGGTCTTAAGATAGTGATAAAGTTACATTTTTACATAGCAAGGACACAGTGATTTATAACAAAGTATAGTGATCTATAACAAAAGAGAAAATTCATTAACTCAAAAAGACTAGTATTGCTAACCTCAAAAACTACTATATTTCCTTTTCTATATTCCAAAGACATTGATTAATATATTCCCAGGTGCCTAAGGATATGGAGGTCTGGCGGCAATCATTGACTCAACAATGAGAAAAACCCTGTGCTAATTAAGACTTTCAAAATACTCCAAACTCTCTGTGCTGTTTATGGTTGAGAGGTTGTCACACAAGCTAGTCTGTCAGCAGAGAGGTTTGACCTGAGACACCCCTGTCACACCCAGGATAGGGAATTAGCATCAATTATTGGCACAACAAATGAAAAACCCTTCACCAATATAATTCCTAACCAACCCACTATACTAATAATTTCTAACTTCCCAAAGGAATCTGCCTTTAGTAAGTCTAAAACATCTCGTGCCTCTCACGGTTGGGAGGCTGTAAACAATCACATGTGGCCGGACGAACCTGTACAGGCAGGCTAGAGAAACTTCAGAGGAGTTTGTAAGGTGAAACACTCTTGTCACGCCCAGGAATTTTTATTGACTTAGAGCTGCACGTTTACTCCTTCTCTGAGAGAACCGGTGGGGAACAGCCCCCCATAAAGTCAGAGGTGTAGGTGAGAGCATGAAACAGTAAAGTAGGTAGACTCTGGTTTTGGGGGTAGATGCTCGGGAACAGGGGGTTTCCTGAGGCTTGATCCTGCCTTTGCATATGCCGAAGCCTCCTTCCTCATGACCTTTGCCATGGGCGGAGTTCCTCACGCTGGCTCCCGGCAGCTGCCGTCTATGGGGTCGCACAGAGTTGGACACTTAGCAGCAGCAATGATGGCTTTCCAGCTTATACAATTGTTTTTAAAATACAAGATGTATAATTAAAAATTTTTAAAAGACAGAAAAGTATTTAAAAGATTTATATTGGAGGTAATATTTATTGCTATAATAATATAATTCATTCAGTTGCATTTCTTCAGTGGGAAGAAAACAATAGCTAACAGACTGGAAAAAGTAATATGTCTCCACATAGAATTTTCAAATGCACTGAGGTACTCTTGTGAATAGTACAGTGCAAATTTATTTTAAATCTTTTCTGGTTTCATATTCAGATATTGACAGGTAATTTCTCAGTCTATTAAACAGCATTGAATATATTTTTTGATGTTGAAAAGTAAAGGTAGAAGAATTCCCTGGTTGTTCAGTGGTTAGGACTCCATGCTTTTACTGCAAGGGGCTCAGGATCAATCCCTGGTCAGGGAACTAAAGTCCTATATGCCACGTGGTGCTACAAAATTTAAAAAGTAAAGGTGGGATCTTAGGTTTAAAAGCAAGCACACAAGTGAATTACTACATACTTCCATTTCTGGGGCTTCCCTGGTGGCTCAGAGGGTAAAGAGTCTGCCTGCAATGTGGGAGACTAGGGTTTGATCCCTGGGTCAGGAAGATCCCCTGGAGAAGGAAATGGCAACCCACTCCGGTATTCTTGCCTGGAGAATCTCATGGACAAAGGAGCCTGGTGGGTTTACTACATACTTCCATTTCTGGGGCTTCCCTGGTGGCTCAGAGGGTAAAGAGTCTGCCTGCAATGTGGGAGACTAGGGTTTGATCCCTGGGTCAGGAAGATCCCCTGGAGAAGGAAATGGCAACCCACTCCGGTATTCTTGCCTGGAGAATCTCATGGACAAAGGAGCCTGGTGGGCTACAGTCCATAGAGTCACAAAGAGTCGGGCATGACTGAGAGACTTCACTTTCACTTTGCATTTCTGGTAATATGGAATACTAAGTTATCCACTGTTTAGAAAATAAGATAAAATTTGTTTAAAATTAAGATAAAGGGACTTCTCTAGCAGATATTCCATGCTCCCAAAGCAGGGGACTGGGATTTGATCCTACTGGATCTTAGAAAAGCAAGGGAATTAAAAAAAAAAATCTGCTTTATTGACTATGCTAAAGCCTTTGACTGTATGGATCACAACAAACTGTGGAATATTCTTAATGAGATGGAAATACCAGACCACATTACCTGCCTCCTGAGAAACCTGTATGCAGGACAAGAACAGTTAGAACTGTACATGGAACAACCAGCTGGTTAAAAGTTGGGAAAGGAGAACATCAAGAATGTATATTGTCACCCTGCTTATTTAACTTCTATGCAGAGTGCATCATGCAAAATGCCAGGCTGGATGAAGCCCAAGCTGGAATCAAGATTGCTGGGAGAAATATCAACAACCTCACATATGCAGATGATACCACTTTAATGGCAGAAAGTGAAGATGAACTAATGAGCCTCTTGAATAAGGTGAAAGAAGAGAGTGGAATAAGGTGGCTTAAAACTCAACATTCAAAATCGAGCCCTATCACTTCATGACAAATAGATGGGGAAAATGTGGAAACAGTGTCAGATTTCATTTTCTTGGGCTCTAAAATCACTGTGGGTGGTCAATGCAGCCATGAAATTAAAAGGCACGTGCTCCTTGGAAGAACAGCTATGACAGACTTAGTGTATAAAAAAGCAGAGACATCACTTTGTTAAGTTCTGTATAGTCAAAGCTATGGTTTTTTTCAGTAGTCATGTACAGATATGAGAGTTGGGTCATAAGAAGGCTGAGTACTGAAGAATTGACTGTTTTGAATTGTGGTGCTGGAGAAGACTCTTGAGAGTCCCTTGAACTGCAAGGAGGTAAAACCAGTCAATAAAGCCTTTGACTGTGTGAATCACAGTAAACTGTGGAAAATTCTGAAAGATATGGGAATACCAGACCACCTGACCTGCCTCTTGAGAACCCTATATGCAGGTCAGGAAGCAATAGTTAGAACTGGACATGGAACAACAGACTGGTTCCCAATAGGGAAAGGAGTACATCAAGGCTGTATATTGTCACTCTGCTTATTTAACTTCTATGCAGAGTACATCATGAGAAATGCTGGGCTGGAAGAAGCACAAGCTGGAATCAAGATTGCCGGGAGAAATATCAATAACCTCAGATATGCAGATGACACCACCCTTATGGCAGAAAGTGAAGAGGAACTAAAAAGCCTCTTGATGAAAGTGAAAGAGTAGAGTGAAAAGTTTGGCTTAAAGCTCAACATTCAGAAAACGAAGATCATGGCATCTGGTCCCATCACTTCATGGGAAATAGATGGGGAAACAGTGTCTGACTTTATTTTGGGGGGCTCCAAAATCACTGCAGATGGTGATTGCAGCCATGAAATTAAAAGACACTTACTCCTTGGAAGGAAAGTTATGACCAACCTAGACAGCATATTAAAAAGCAGAGACACTGCTATGCCAACAAGGTCTGTCTAGTCAAGGCTATGGTTTTTCCAGTCATGTATGGATGTGAGAGTTGGACTATAAAGAAAGCTGAGCACCAAAGAATTGATGTTTTTGAACTGTGGTGTTGGAGAAGACTCTTGAGAGTCCTTTGGACTGCAAGGAGGTCCAACCAGTCCATCCTAAAGGTGATCAGTGCTGAGTGTTCATTGGAAGGACTGATGTTGAAGCTGAAACTCCAATACTTTGGTCACTGATGCAAAGAGCTGACTCATTTGAAAAGACCCTGATGCTGGGAAAGATTGAAGGCGGGAGGAGAAGGGGATGACAGAGGATGAGATGGTTGGATGTCATCACCAACTCAATGGACATGAGTTTGGGTAAACTCTGGGAGTTGGTGATGGACAGGGAAGTCTGGCGTGCTGTGGTCCATGGGGTCACAGAGAGTCAAACACTACTGAGCAACTGAACAGAACTGAACTGAAATGGCATCGTACAGTAAATACATGTTGTGGGTAGCTTCTGAAATGGATCACAATGCCTGCCTCCTCATATTCACTTCCTTGTATAATCTCCTCCCTTTGAATATGGACTGGACCTAGAATGTGAACTAATTTCTCATTATAGAATACAGCAAAAGTAATGGGTGGTTCCTTTCAAGTTTAGGTTGCAAAAGAGTGTGGCTTCTCTCTTTCATCTGACTCCTCTTTTACTTGATCTGATGAAGCAAGGTGCCATTTTGCAAGTTGCTTTCCATAGAGACTTGTGTGTCAAGGAACATCTAGCTCTATGTGTGTGTGAGGGGGGGTGGGGGTGGGGTGGGATTGAAAGTGAAAGTTGCTCAGTTGTGTCTGACTTTTTGTGACCCCATGGACTATAGAATCCATGGAATTCTCCAGGCCAGAATACTAGAGTGGGTAGCCTTTCTCTTCTCCAGAGGTCTTCCCAACCCAGGGATCGAACCCAGGTCTCCCTCATTGCAGGTGGATTCTTTACCAGTTGAGCCACCAGGGAAGCCCAAGAATACTGGAATGGGTAGCCTATCCCTTCTCCATCAGATCTTCCCAACTCTGGGATCGAACTGGGGTCTCCTGCATTGCAGGCAGATTCTTTACCAACTGAGCTATCAGGGAAACCTTTGTGAAAGCTGCTCTCCATTTCTGGATGACGTTTGATGACACACATCATTAGAAAAAATTAGTTTTGTCCTCTTTTACTGAAAACTTGGCGACAAAGTCACATTCTCTTCAGGTCTCTTTGGTGTGAAACTTCTTATAATTCTTTCCCCTAATGCATACCACAGCTTACTTATATGGATGCTTCAGGGACAAGTATCTTACAGCCTTCTTCAGGCCTCTTTCTTTCTCTGAACTTTTCCAGTTTCCCACCCCCTTGGTTCTCCCCTCCACATCTTATCACATTGAGTCCAACCATTGTGCCCTCTGGGACAGGTAAACACCAAACAAATATTGATAAACGGGTCAGTTGTGAAGGAATCCATTCCCTTCTTTGCCTTGTTCGTTCTTTTGCATTTCCTCATCACTTAACTCCACAGGCTTCCAGTCGAGATCCAGCCCTCCTCCCTGAGCTCTGCATCTTGCCCCCCACCTGTACCAGTGTCTGTCACCTGTCTACCAAAGACTTCTTTAACAGGACAAACTTCATTGCACCCACACAAAATAAAGGCTCATTTTTCCTTTTTCCTTAAAGAGTAAATATTTATTGAGAGGGCTTCCCTGGCGGCTCAGACGGTAAAGAATCTGCCTGCAATGCAGGAGACCCAGATTTGATCCCTGAGTTGGGAAGATCCTCTGGAGAATGAAATGGTAACCCACTCCAGTATTCTTGCCTGGAGAGTCCCATGGACAGAGGAGCCTTGCAAACTATAGTCCTTGGGGTCGAAAAGAGTCAGACACAACTGAGTGACTGACAACAACATTTATTGAGTCAGTTCAGTTCAGTCGCTCAATCGTGTCTGACTCTTTGCGACCCCATGAACCGCAGCACGCCAGGCCTCCCTGTCCATCAGGGAGGACCCCCAGAGTCCACCCAAACCCATGTCCATTGAGTCAGCGATGCCATCCAACCATCTTATCCTCTGTTGTCCCCTTCTCCTCCTGCCCTCAATCTTTCCCAGCATCAGGGTCTTTTCAAATGAGTCAGCTCTTCACATCAGGTGGCCAAAGTATTGGAGTTTCAACATCAACATCAGTCCTTCCAATGAACACCCAGGACTGATCTCCTTTAGGATGGACTGGTTGGATCTCCTTGCAGTCCAGCGGACTCTCAAGAGTCTTCTCCAACACCACAGCTCAAAAGCATCAATTCTTTGGTGCTCAGCCTTCTTTATAGTCCAACTCTCACATCCATACATGACCACTAGAAAAACTATCGCCTGACTAGACAGACCTTTGTTGACAAAGTAATGTCTCTGCTTTTTAATATTCTGTCTAGGTTGGTCATAACTTTCCTTCCAAGAAGTAAGTGTCTTTTAATTTCATGGCTGCAATCACCATCTGCAGTGATTTTGGAGACCAGAAAAATAAAGTCAACCACTATTTCCACTGTTTCCCCATCTATTTCCCATGAAGTGATGGGACTGGATGCCATGATCTTCGTTTTCTGAATGTTGAGCTTTAAGCCAACTTTTCCCCTCTCCTCTTTAACTTTCATCAAGAGGCTTTTTAGTTCCTCTTCACTTTCTGCCGTAAGGGTGGTGTCATCTGCATATCTGAGGTTATTGATATTTCTCCCAGCAATCTTGATTCCAGCATGTGCTTCTTCCAGCCCAGCGTTTCTCATGATGTACTCTGCATAGAAGTTAAATAAGCAGGGTGGCAATACACAGCCTTGACTACTTGCTTTTTTTTGTAGCCATATAATTATATCTTATTTAATTTTCAAGTTGGAAATCATCATGAATATTCAGGTTTTTACTGTACATTTTAGTATAGTATAATTATTATGAGCAAAAGATTATGTGTGAAATGCATATGTTATAAAACACTGTATTATATTGTGTGAACACTCATGTACATACTATTAAGTTCAAGAATCACATGATACCAGTAGCTTATACCTGCCTATAGGACCTCTCCATCATATCATTTCTCCCCAGATGAAACCACTTTCTTGAATTTTATGTTTATCATTCCATTGTTTGTAACTACAATTTTATCACATTTTAACATAAGCAATATATTTCTTTATATTGCTTTTTTGAGTTTATAAAATATTAGACTTAACAGAATATTCTGGCATTTGCTTTTTTTGACTCAACATTATGTTTCTGAATGTCATATATTGTTCTGTTTGGCTATAATTCATTCATTTGCACTACTGTATAGTATTCCACTGTGAGAATAAACTCATTGGGATAGTTCCCAGTTTTCCCTCTTGGAACAATGCTCTCTTGAATATCCTTCTACTTGTCTCCATTTGTTATGTTAAGGAGCTGTGGGTCAGAGTACTTTTGTTCTACAAAGCAAAGTCCCAATCCAAAGGAATTTACTTGTCGTGGCAGGAGACCCAACCACAAGCAGTAAATAAGCCAATAAAAAATATGCTCAGAAGAAAACTAAACCAGAGTCACAGGGCAGACTGCTGGGCATTGGCCAGGCCTTTTCCAGACCTTAGTAAAAACAATAATTGTTGTCTTCATGTTTATCAAACACCTCAGCCTCTCACTCCTTTGGGAACATTTGTGGATGAGCTGAGATGGTTGATCTACACTGTCTGCTTCTGCTAACTAACCATCAGTGGAAAGAGTAATAATTAACCAAGACAGATAATCCTTGTAATGTGCTTAGTGCAGAGTTGGGTACACAAGGCATAGTAAATAAGGGGCAGTCAGAAAAAAATGGGAAGGAGTGGTGAGCCACCATTGGCAAAGGCCATTTGCTCTAATTTTAGTTTAATCTCCATATTACTTGTACTTTTTTCAGGTAGCCCATAGCTTTATGAACAAGTGAATATTGGAACTGAGAAGCTGCTCCAGATAAGGACCTTAGTTGAAAGTGCTAGGGTAAATACATGGCATGGTTTAGAGAGCAATGCAGGCTGAACTTGACAGTAACTTGTATCTCTCACTTTCCTTCCTGGGTCTCCTCCTCACTGAAGGGGTCTTGCTCATCACCTGACATACAGGCACACCTGTATCCAAGGTTTTTAATCTGAACAACTGGAACATAAGAGCTACCATGTTCTGGTATAGGGAAATTGGCAAGGGAAATAAGTTTTGACATTTGAAGGTAATATCAGAAGCCATTATTAGACTTAAGCTTGAGGTGACTATTAAGCATTCAAATGGAGGTGTTAATGTTGCTGCTGCTGCTGCTGCTGCGTTGCTTCAGTCGTGTCTGACTCTGTGCGACCCCACAGACAGCAGCCCATTGGGCTCCGCCATCCCTGGGATTCTCTAGGCAAGAAAACTGGAGTGGGTTGCCATTTCCTTCTCCAATGCATGAAAGTGAAAAGTTAAAGTGAAGTTGCTCAGTCGTGTCTGACTCAGCGACCCCATGGATGCAGCCTACCAGGCTCCTCCGTCCATGGGAGTTTCCAGGCAAGTGTACTGGAGTGGGATTGCCTTCTCCGGGTGTTAATGTTACTTGCATTCAAATGGAAATGCAAGTATGGATGAACAGCCTGGTTATCACTGAAGTTATACATTTAGGGGTTGTCAGAGCACAAAGTCCTTAAAGTCAAGAGATTAGGTAATGCCATCAAATGAGTAAGTGTAGACACCAAAGAGAAGAGGGCCAAGAACTGAACATGAGCACAATCTTCTTGGATGATGTCAGAGTCTCTTCATTCCCCTGTTTCAGTGTCATGACCATTCTCCATCTTTACCTCCATAATCAGCATCAAGTGACTCAGATTATGTAATGCTATTGTTTTGGAAGAAAATCTATGACAAACCCAGACAGCATATTAAAAGGCAGAGACATTACTTTGCCAACAAAGGTCCATATTGTCAAAGCTATGGTTTTTTCAGTAGTCATCTATGAATGTGAGAGTTGGACCATAAAGAAGGCTGAGAACCAAAGAACTGATGCTTTTGAATGGTGGGTACAGCCTTGACTACTTGCTTTTTTTTGTAGCCATATAATTATATCTTATTTAATTTTCAAGTTGGAAATCATCATGAATATTCAGGTTTTTACTGTACATTTTAGTATAGTATAATTGTTATGAGCAAAAGATTATGTGTGAAATGCATATGTTATAAAACACTGTATTATATTGTGTGAACACTCATGTACATACTATTAAGTTCAAGAATCACATGATACCAGTAGCTTATACCTGCCTATAGGACCTCTCCATCATATCATTTCTCCCCAGATGAAACCACTTTCTTGAATTTTATGTTTATCATTCCATTGTTTGTAACTACAATTTTATCACATTTTAACATAAGCAATATATTTCTTTATATTGCTTTTTTGAGTTTATAAAATATTAGACTTAACAGAATATTCTGGCATTTGCTTTTTTTGACTCAACATTATGTTTCTGAATGTCATATATTGTTCTGTTTGGCTATAATTCATTCATTTGCACTACTGTATAGTATTCCACTGTGAGAATAAACTCATTGGGATAGTTCCCAGTTTTCCCTCTTGGAACAATGCTCTCTTGAATATCCTTCTACTTGTCTCCATTTGTTATGTTAAGGAGCTGTGGGTCAGAGTACTTTTGTTCTACAAAGCAAAGTCCCAATCCAAAGGAATTTACTTGTCGTGGCAGGAGACCCAACCACAAGCAGTAAATAAGCCAATAAAAAATATGCTCAGAAGAAAACTAAACCAGAGTCACAGGGCAGACTGCTGGGCATTGGCCAGGCCTTTTCCAGACCTTAGTAAAAACAATAATTGTTGTCTTCATGTTTATCAAACACCTCAGCCTCTCACTCCTTTGGGAACATTTGTGGATGAGCTGAGATGGTTGATCTACACTGTCTGCTTCTGCTAACTAACCATCAGTGGAAAGAGTAATAATTAACCAAGACAGATAATCCTTGTAATGTGCTTAGTGCAGAGTTGGGTACACAAGGCATAGTAAATAAGGGGCAGTCAGAAAAAAATGGGAAGGAGCGGTGAGCCACCATTGGCAAAGGCCATTTGCTCTGATTTTAGTTTAATCTCCATATTACATGTACTTTTTTCAGGTAGCCCATAGCTTTATGAACAAGTGAATATTGGAACTGAGAAGCTGCTCCAGATAAGGACCTTAGTTGAAAGTGCTAGGGTAAATACATGGCATGGTTTAGAGAGCAATGCAGGCTGAACTTGACAGTAACTTGTATCTCTCATTTCCTTCCTGGGTCTCCTCCTCACTGAAAGGGTCTTGCTCATCACCTGACATACAGGCACACCTGTATCCAAGGTTTTTAATCTGAACAACTGGAACATAAGAGCTACCATGTTCTGGTATAGGGAAATTGGCAAGGGAAATAAGTTTTGACATTTGAAGGTAATATCAGAAGCCATTATTAGACTTAAGCTTGAGGTGACTATTAAGCATTCAAATGGAGGTGTTAATGTTGCTGCTGCTGCTGCTGCTGCGTTGCTTCAGTCGTGTCTGACTCTGTGCGACCCCACAGACAGCAGCCCATTGGGCTCCGCCATCCCTGGGATTCTCTAGGCAAGAAAACTGGAGTGGGTTGCCATTTCCTTCTCCAATGCATGAAAGTGAAAAGTTAAAGTGAAGTTGCTCAGTCGTGTCTGACTCAGCGACCCCATGGATGCAGCCTACCAGGCTCCTCCGTCCATGGGAGTTTCCAGGCAAGTGTACTGGAGTGGGATTGCCTTCTCCGGGTGTTAATGTTACTTGCATTCAAATGGAAATGCAAGTATGGATGAACAGCCTGGTTATCACTGAAGTTATACATTTAGGGGTTGTCAGAGCACAAAGTCCTTAAAGTCAAGAGATTAGGTAATGCCATCAAATGAGTAAGTGTAGACACCAAAGAGAAGAGGGCCAAGAACTGAACATGAGCACAATCTTCTTGGATGATGTCAGAGTCTCTTCATTCCCCTGTTTCAGTGTCATGACCATTCTCCATCTCTACCTCCATAATCAGCATCAAGTGACTCAGATTATGTAATGCTATTGTTTTGGAAGAAAATCTATGACAAACCCAGACAGCATATTAAAAGGCAGAGACATTACTTTGCCAACAAAGGTCCATATTGTCAAAGCTATGGTTTTTTCAGTAGTCATCTATGAATGTGAGAGTTGGACCATAAAGAAGGCTGAGAACCAAAGAACTGATGCTTTTGAATGGTGGGATCGGAGAAGACTCTTGAGAATCTCTTGGACTGCAAGGAGATCAAACCAGTCAATTCTAAAGGAAATCAACCCTGAATATTCACTGGAAGGACTGATGCTGAAGCTGAAGCTCCAATACTTTGGTCACCTGATGAGAAGAGCCAACTCATTGGAAAAGACTCTGATGCTGGGAAAGACTGAGGGCAGGAGAAGAAGGGGATGACAGAGAAGGAGATGGTTGGATGGCATCACCAACTCAGTGGACATGAGTCTGAGAAAACTCCAGGAGATAGTGAAAGACGGGGAAGCCTGGCGTGCTGCATTCTATGGAGTCACAGAGTCAGACGTGACTGAGTGACTGAACAACGACAACAACAACAATTATCTGAGTGTCTTTGGTGGCTTCCTCTCACTTAAGTAAAGTCCAAACTCCTCACCATGTGAGGAGTATCTGGCTCCTCCGCATGCCTCCATCTTACTTTATTCTTTCCTTTTGTTCTGTACACACCAGATCCTCTGTGTAGTGCTATTTATTCCTCAAATACATGCATCTTTCTCATTTCAGGTCACTTGTACTAGCTGTTCCCTCAGCCTGGAGGGAGAAACTTATCTTTGTAGGGCTATCTCCTTTCCACGCAAATTTCAGCTCAAAATACCACCTCTTCACAGAATTTTTTCCTGTAACTTCACAGCACTTTTTTATGGCACTGATATGTGACATTATCTTTTTATTTGCGTACTGACTCTGAATCTCAGCTCCTCCTGTCAGTGACTGGCTGTATTTATTATTTTCTATTCCCAAGGGTTCAAACAGTGATTGCCACCTGGTAGGCAGTCAATAGATAGTTGTTGACTGAGTGAATGAATGACTTCTAGAATTTTGCATAGTTTTTAGTATCTTTTGTAGCTTCAAGATTTAGGGAGGGAATGCTGGGCTACCATTTTTCTTTGTCCAGTCTTTATCTTTATGTTCACCTTTGACTTCTTCATCGCTCCCTGCCTCACAAAAGCCCCACAGTGCGATAAAGATATTAGAAAGAATATTTTATTCCAAAGCTTGTGAATCGGAGGATTGTGTAAAGAAGTTACTCTAATCTGAATGCCTCGACACAGAGTCATTGGAATGTTCCCAGTGACTCCAGAAGGGGACCGACACTCCTGCAGAGCAGCCACGCTCAGTTCGAAGGCTGTGAGGGACTGGACCAGGTCTGAAACAGCATCTGCCGTGGTGCCATCATGGAGGAGGTTCTGGAGCAATTCTTCATTTTTGTAGGGTTGCTGGTTTGCCTGGTCTACCTGACAAAATGCGTGAGATTCTCTAAATGTATTTTCCTGCACTTCTGGAAAGTTTTGCCAAGATCTTTCTTGAAGTCAATGGGAGAGTGGGCAGGTAAAGAAAGCTTTCCATCTTTTTTTTTGTTGTTGTTGTTGTTTTTATTATTACTTAGGTCTCAATGATATATTGCATCTGTTCCTTTTGAGAACAAAGCTGTAATTCCTTTGGGTTAATTTGCGGGGTTGGAAAGTACAAATGAAATTGACTGAAAAGCATGATGTGAGGCATCAGGAGAATCATTCGGGAAGAATTTGACTCAGTTCTTTCCTGTATGCTATTCTTCTCATCCTCACTAGTTGGGTTTTCTTATTTTTGGAGTTTCTGATTATACAAATCATGGATGAGGCAGAAAATTATGTATCCTCTTCCCTAGATTTTCAGAAACCCAGAGTGCTTTCATTTTCTTAAAAGGAGCTTCAAAATTCTGAAATCCAATAATAATTTAAATCCATTTTATTATACTAATTTCTCAGAGACCTGTCACAAAGTGAGGGTAATGAAAAATCAAGGCAATAAAGATCTCTGTGGAGACATATTTTTAAATGGTTATATTCAGAATCTGGGTCTGGTTTATGTCCCAAGTAGATTGATTAATCACTGCCTCTCAATAGGATTTAGCTCCTGAAACTGTCATGCAGAATTTCAGCCCTATATTGAGTTTAAGGTGAAGAATATGAGGCTAGGGTTTCAGCATCTCCTTGAATGAAGTGCTAGGTTTGCATTTCAAAGTTGGTATTATGTGTTGGTGTCAGTCTATCAATAACCAATGCTGTGACCTGGACGGCCCTTGTGGGTCTTACTATGATTGTAAAATGCCTTTCAGCACCATCAGGAAACTTAAGAAAAAATAAAGGCTTATTACTTACAGGACCTGTAAATTATATAACACACCTGGTGCCACAACAAGGTCATGTGTAGAAAGAAGGAGAGAGTGAACAGGCCTGGGGTTCTGCGTTTATCTTCTTCTGGACTAGGGGCCTAAGGTTTCAAGAACTCTTTCTTTAATAGTGAATTTAAAACATAAGAGAAGGAATTTAAAGCACAGGAAGAGAAAAACAAGTGGTCAAAGTGGTCAGTTATTGAAACCAACCAAGATTTTTTAAAGATGCTTGCTCCTTGGAAGAAAAGCTTTGACAAACCTAGACAGTGCATTAAAAAGCAGAGATATCAGTATTGTTTTTTTTTTTTACAAAGTTCCGTATAGTCAAAGCTATGGTTTTTCTAGTCATGTACAGATGTGAGAGTTGGACTATAAAGAAGGCTGAGTGCCCAAGAATTGATACTTTTGAATTGTGGTGCTGGAGAAGACTCTTGAGAGTCCCTTGGACAGTAAGGAGATCAAACCAGTCCATCCTAAAGAAATCAACCCTGAATTTTCATTGGAAGGACTGATGCTGAAGCTCCAATATTCTGGGCTCCACACAGATTTAAATGCCATTCTCTGAGGGGTTAGAACTCGGCCCTTCTATGAACAAGCATTCCAAAAGAAATTCACATGCAGCCATATGTGGCCGATTTCCTAATTTTGTCACTGGTATCCTCTACAGAGGTGTGGGGCCAAGATCAGAGCCTGGGTTCAGATCCTCTGCCATCATCTTTAGCATCGCGGCCTTGATGGGGTTAAGAACTTTCCCTTAGCTTCCTCATTTATAAGGGAAATGATGGTCCCCGCATTACAGGCTTGTTTTGAATACTAGACGAGATGGTGGCTGTGGGGCTGCCCAGCCACATGCGCTTTCTGTTTCTGTAAGCCTGACAAGGAAGAGCTTTATTGGACCTATGATGCCTGTTCCACCTTCTCCCTAAATTCAAACAGCCTCATCTGTCACCTTCACCCCCAACTCCCGTGAAGAAGCTGCTAGTGGGAGTACAGGTGGCTGTGGAGTGACAGAGCCTGGACCTAATTTCACCTGTGTCCCAGGGCCGGTCTGGGAGCTGGGACGGAGGCGGCACTGAGGACTTCTCCGCTACACACAGGAGCGGGAGGCGAGGCGGCCAGGAACCTCAGAAGTCCTCATTTATAAGGGAAATGATGGTCCCCGCATTACAGGCTTGTTTTGAATACTAGACGAGATGGTGGCTGTGGGGCTGCCCAGCCACATGCGCTTTCTGTTTCTGTAAGCCTGACAAGGAAGAGCTTTATTGGACCTATGATGCCTGTTCCACCTTCTCCCTAAATTCAAACAGCCTCATCTGTCACCTTCACCCCCAACTCCCGTGAAGAAGCTGCTAGTGGGAGCCCAGGTGGCTGTGGAGTGACAGAGCCTGGACCTAATTTCACCTGTGTCCCAGGGCCGGTCTGGGAGCTGGGAGTGGCACTGAGGACTTCTCCGCTACACACAGGAGCGGGAGGCGAGGTGGCCAGGAACCTCAGAAACCAGCCGCCTCCTCTCCTCCGTCCCCTGTCCATCTCATGTGGTGTAAAGCTGCTGTGTAATTTAGTTGGTAAATAATTAGGTCTAAGTGAATAACGAACAAACCCCCCAAATAAAGTGCATGGCAGAAAGTAAGCACTCAGTAGATGCCAGCCACGTAGTGACAGGATCTTGCCTATGTAGTTCAGGCCTGGTACCTGGTGATTTGGAGGATGCCTGGAAGGAAGGGGAAGGTGGAGCGGAAGACAACTGAACCCTGAGCATAGTACCTCTACCAAGTAAAATAGGTCATATGCATGGAGTCACTTAAAAGTATCCAAAAAACACATAAAATAATTGGTAATTATTAAAATGAGGGTGCTTCGGCCAGTGTGCTGCTTGAAGTTTGTTTAGCTTGGTCCACTCTCCCTCTCAAGTAAACTAAACGCACACACAGCTTTCGTACACACTTTTGGAAAGCATATCCTTTGATTGTTGCTGCAAAGGTAAATTGCAGATAGGTGTATACTGAATTGTAGTTTATTTTGAAACTGACATTCACACAATTGAGTTTCACTCTAGAGCTCAGTCATTAAATACGTATGTGCTATTATACAGTGGAAAAGTACTCAGTTCTACAAGGAAAAATATTGAGTCAGTTGCAGTGAGGTAGATGAACCTAGAGCCTGTTACACAGAATGAAGTAAGTCAGAAAGAGAAAAATAACATATATTAACACATATATATGGTATCTAGAAAAATGGTGCTGATGAACCTATTTGCAGGGAAGGAATGGAGATGCTGATGTAGAGAATGGACTTGTGGACTCAGCGAAGGAAGGAGAGGGTGGCAAGAGTTGCAAAAAGTAGAATTCACATATATACACTCTTATGTGTAAAATAGATAGCTAATGGAGAAGGAAATGGCAACCCACTCCAGTGTTCTTGCCTGGAGAATCCCAGGGACGGGGGAGCCTGGTGGGCTGCCATCTATGGGGTCACACAGGGTCGGACACGACTGAAGCGACTTAGCAGCAGCAGCAGTGGGGAGCTACTATACAACATAGGGAGCCGAGCCTGGTGCTTTGTGATGACCTAGAGGGGTAGGATGGGGGCAGGGAATATATAATTATGACCAATTTCCATTGTCATATAGCAGAAACCAACACACCACTGTAAAGCAATATTCTTCCAATTAAAGAAATTTTTAATGTATGCGCTATGGACTGTAAAAGGACTAGATGGAACAGCTCACTGTCATGTATTAATCAGCTGATCTAATGAGCACAAATTCTTTAGGTTCCTTCAAGTCATTCTATCCTCTTTTTGCATTTCTGTATTTTCCTCCTTGTTAAAAGTTCTCTATCTTCCATGGGTTTTGATTTCTGCTGTCCTATGAGGGTGAGGTTAGGAAATGGGGAGAACTTGACTTTCACTAGGAACCTTGAAACATGCTTACAGTGACAACTGGGTGTGTGGGTAGAGAGATAATAGAGTACATTGCTTGTCCTTGATGAATTAAGGCTTAGAACTGTAAACCCTTATGGGGTCTGAATAAAGTGTTCTCTGGTTAAGGCACTTTGTTTCATTTTAGACCATGTTTTCCATAGCCTCACCAACTCTTCCCTGCAACCCCATCCAAAAAAAAGTTTCATTTTGAAGTTTAGTAAAGGAAGTCAAGGCTGGAACATTCCCAGTTAAGCAAAGTTGGTCACAGTTGAGCAGAGTTGGGTTAGAGAGTAGGAGGGCATTGTTTTGGAATATTATATTGTATCTTAGAGAGTAGGCCTGCAGTCAAGTGTAGCCAGCAAGAAAGAGGATCTTAAAGATTAATTAATTCTATCCTTTAAAACCATTTCTGCTTTTTTCAGTGATCACTGGAGCAGGAGATGGGATTGGGAAAGCTTACTCATTCGAGGTAGGTGGTGTTTTTGGAGACTTTCTCCTCTCCTTGTATTAAACATACCATGGTTGTGTGCCACCGCAAACACTACTTTTCTGATTATAAAAGCAATAGACATTCCTTTACAAAGAAACTATTTTCTATTGAAAAGGAAATTTAAAAATCATAATCTCACCTCATTGCCATCTTAAAAAAATACAATGATATTCAAAGGTGGCAGTATCTTTCCTTAGGAATTGTTTTAGGAATTTATGGGGGCACTGTTATTTTCTAGGGTAATTGTACCATAAGCATTTATTATACTTAAAACAATAAAAAATTATAAACTACTTCCCTTGCGTTTATCCTTTACATCATAGCCAGGGCATATGTTAATTTAAAAATCATTTGTGTAGGTAGCATATATATATATAAAACTTTCGTTTCAAGAAGATTAATGAGCATTAAAAAATAATATAAAGAGAGAATCTGATAGGGCTGAAGGTCACTGGTGTATGATGTCTTTGACTGTTTCTTTCTAGGCTTTTTGTTTCTCTGTAGATAGATAGATAGCAGGTGGTAACGCTTTTCTAAAAATGCATTTACAGGATATGTAGTTTGGTAAGCTATTGGGCTTCCCATGTGGTGCAGTGGTAAAGAATCTGCTTGCCAATTCAGGAGACACAGCAGACGTGGGTTTGATCCCTGGGAAGATACTCTGGAGTAGGAAATAGTAACCCACTCCAGTATTCTTGCCTGGAAGATTCCTTGGATAGAGGAGTCTGACAGGCTACAGTCAACGGGGATCACAAAAAGTCAGACACGACTTAGCGACTAGGCAGTGGTCTAGGGGTCAGGAGCTATGTATTCTAGTCTTCACTCAGACACGGTCTGCAGATTTTGGACAAATTATATACCCTTTCTGGGCTTCCAGGTCTTTACTAGCACAAAAGGTACCACCTAAGAATTTTCAAATTCTGTTTCTGTTCTAGACTAATTCTTGCTTTGCTCTTGTAGAACCTTATTCTGTTTCCTTTCATTCTTTTCTAAGGCTGTGTTAAACAATTTTCTGGGAATCTTTCTTTCATCCAAGATTTTGTCTCCTCCAGAGAGCCTGTTCTTATCTCACTGCTAATTGCTGCTTCAAGGAAAGCCATTCAGAGTCTGGAATACTATGGACTGTAATAGTTAAGAATTTGAGGTTGAAAATTAATTAGATCACTCTCTGTTCAAACTCTGCTTCCAATATGCTTACTGAAGAATTTCCACATCAATAAACTGGAGGAGTTGCTCGTTCCACCTGGGCTTTTGTAAAAGTTAAATGGATGAGGAGGGCAAAATGCTTTGCATAGAGTGAGCTCTCCAAGTTTAGCCACTATTATTATTGAATGTATAAGCTGCCTTTTCTCTCCCATATATTGCTTTTTTTTTTTTTTTTGAGAAAGAAAATGTGTGGTACTTACCCATATTTTTACTCTTTTTATTGTTCTTTCTTCTTCCCTGATGTTCCAAGATTTTTTCCTTCTAACTTCCTGTTTAGAGAAGTTCCTGTAGCTGTTTTTTTATAGTAGTTATATAGCTGGTGGCACATTCTCATTGTTCTTCTTCATCAGAGAATGTCTCAATTTCCCCTTCATTCCAGAAGGATAATTTCGCTGGATATAGGATTTATAGTTGACAATCCTTTCCCTTCAGCCCTCGGAAAATGTTATGCCACTTCCTTCTGGCCTGTATGGTTTCTAGTGAGTCTCATGTCAGTCAAATGATTTTTCTTATAGGTCAAGTGTTTCTCTTTCATTGTCTTCAAGACATTTTTCTTTGTGTTCAGTTTTCAGGAGTTTAGTTATGTTTCTTGGTGTGGGTTTATTTGAGTTTATCTTCTTCCAGATTCTCTTAGCTTCTTGAATCTGTAAGTTTATACATTTTCACAGATTTGAGAATTTTTCATTCATACTTTCTGCAAATATTCCTTCTGCCTTCTTCTCTTCTTCTGGGACTCTGGTGACACAATGTGAGACTTTTCTTGTAGTCTTTCCTTGTAGGTCTCTGAGATGCTGTGCATTTTTTTCAGTGTATGTTTTCTCTGTTTAGATTGCAGTTTAGTTGCTCAGTCATGTCTGAGTTTGTGACCCCATGTACTATAGCCCACCAAGCTCCTCTGTCCATGGGATTCTCCAGGCAAGAATACTGGAGTGGTTTGCCATTTCCTTCCCCACTGTTTAGATTGGATAATTCCTATTGTTTTATCTTTAAGTTCATGGATTCTTTCCTTGATCTCTCCATTCTGCTATTGAGCCCATTGATTGAATTTTTAATTTCACTTTCTGTACTTTTCAGTTCTAAAATCTCCATTTGATTTTTTTTTTATCTTTATTTGCTGAAACATTCTATTTTCCTTTTGTTTTACTTGGGTTTGTGGTTGCTCTCTGAAGTGTTTTTATGGTAGCTTTTTAAAAATTCTAATCAGATAATTCTAATATCTATGTCATCTCAATGTTGGTATTTGTTGATTGCTTTTATCCTCTTGGTTCTGGGTGTGTTGATTTTTTTTTTTTTTTATTGAATCTTGGATATTTTTGGTTTTAGGTTGTGAGACTCTGGATCATATTTAAATTTTCCTGTTTAGATGTGTATGGACATTGCTTCAGAAGGGGAGGAGAGGGTGCTGTCATTTTTCTATCAGGTGAGGTAGGAGCCCAGGTTTTCCACTTGGCCTCTACTGGGGGTTGCTGGATATGGGTAGGAGCTCTGGCTTCTCAAAGGCCACTCTGGATTTTGGGGGGAAAGAATACATCCTTATGGCTCTCCACAAGTGGTACTTGGAGGCAGTGGTCTCACTGTTACTGCAGTGATGGTATAAGTCCTGAACCTCCACTAGGCTTCCTCTGTCATCATCCCAGGGGAAGGAAGAGGGGAGAGAGCTGAGGGGTGCTCTGGCACCATCAGGTAGAAGTGGAAGCTCAAGGCTCAGCTGACATGAGGGGTAGGATGGCTGGGATGAAAGTCCTGGCATCCTGCTCAGCCTTATCTGATGCCAACCTGGCAGGGGTTGGAATCCTTGTTAGGGCAGCCTCCCCAGGGTGGAAATGTCAGCTCCCCGCTCAACCTTTGGAGGCGAGGGCAGCAGTAGAAGCTTATATATATATATATATGTATATTTGAGTTGTTTGCCTGCAATAAAGCAGTTATTTTCTAAAGTTTTCAGCCTTGCCTCTGGCATCCTGCTCAGCCTTATCTGATGCCAACCTGGCAGGGGTTGGAATCCTTGTTAGGGCAGCCTCCCCAGGGTGGAAGTGTCAGCTCCCCGCTCAACCTTTGGAGGCAAGGGCGGCAGTAGAAGCTTATATATATATATAAGTATATTTGAGTTGTTTGCCTGCAATAAAGCAGTTATTTTCTAAAGTTTTCAGCCTTGCCAGGGTGCCCCTTTTCTAGTGCTTTTGTTAGAGACAGCAGACTCTTGTTGGGACTTTTTATGTCCATATCTGTTGGTGTTTCTGAAAATCCAGCTTCTCCAGCAATAAGTCTGGGATATATGAGGAAAAATAAAACCCAGGAAACTCATGGCTGGTTTCCTGAGGTCTCAAGGCCCATAGCTGCTACTCTCACTCTCTTTTGAAGTTGTCTTATATTTATTTTATGTATTATGTCCACGTTGCCTGTTTTAGTTGCATTTCATAGTAGAAATAGGGAAAAGTATTCTCACTCCATCTTTCTGGAAGCATTTTAACCTATATTGCATTTTAACCTAGCCTGTATTTATAATTAGAGAAGCAAGAGAGACTTTGTCTCCTTTTAAAGGAATGTCAACCATTACTGGAAGCAGGTGAAACAATTGTTGAGAGGGGTGGCATGGAGGAAGGAGGACAAGAATGAGCCTGCTCTTCACACCTCTGAAGCCTCTGCTTCACTCTGTATTTCACACCGTTTCTGTTCCTTTGGCACCTGAACTCAAACTTTTCTATTGACTGCCTCACAGAAGAAGCCCTGTCTTCCCTGGTGTTCCCACCACCTGTTATAGATTAGCGGTGACAAGCACCTTCCTCGACCCAGGCCCTAACACACAGCAGAAGGAAAACGGCCTATTCCTCATAGCGGCGGCCCTTCTTCTCTAGTGCCCAGTGGCGAATTCTGGGAGAGTGAGTGCTTCCGGGGCTTAACTCCCTGAAGCAGGGGAGCGGTAAAACCCGTATATGGAGCCTGTCAGCCTGGACCTTCTAGAAACAAGATTGAGCCCTGCTCAAATGGACAAAGGGAACAATGCTGGCCCAGACAATCAAGTGTCCTCCATGCCCCCCTCCTGACTCTGACCACTTCACACGGAACCTTTAACAAGTCTATGACTCTTAAGAGAAATGGCACAATTCAGGAGAGGCTGGAAGCCCACAAGGCAGAGAGTCCTTTGTGCTGAAAATGCAAATTGTTTTCCATTTAATGGACAGTTTCCTTTTCAGGAGGCTGATGAAGTGAATTGTGAGATGGAGGTGCTTAATTTTTAGCCATGCTTTGCTAGATTCCCAGACTGAAAATGAGGGCTGGTCGGGGGTGGGAGGTGGGGGATTTTCCAAGAGAGAAAGAGAAGACTTCATGATATCACTAGCCTTAAAATTGGACAGTTCTTACTTTTAATTTTTTTTTATCTTTTAATTTTCTATTTATTTTGAAAGTTTTAAAACAGACAACTTTTTCGAGCAGTTCTAGACTGACCACAGAATCTTGCAGAAGGTGCAGCGAGTTCACATATACCCCTTGTCCCCATATACACTCCAGAGTGGCAAGTTTGCTACAATCAGTGAACATACACTGACACATCATTGTCACCCAGAGTCCATAGTGTACCTTGGGGTTCACTCTTCTTGCTTTAATTTTTCCATGGTGGTTGTTTCTCAGAGGGAAGTGTGGTATGGGCACAGCTGAAAATGTGTTTCTCTTAGGGACCCTTTTCCACTCTCTCCTTTGTTTAGTCTGGTCTGAATGAAGCTTTCTCTATCTCAGGTCAGTCAAAATTGACACAAAATTCTTTGAGAGATTTTCTGTGGCTTATTTCCTTTCCATAGCTATATTCCAGCCAAACTGTGAGTAAATTTCTTTGCATGTCATTTAAAAATATACTAGGAAATCAAGTATTTAAAGAAACAACAGATGCAGAATGAAAAAAAAAATAAAGGGAAGGTGTTAGTTACTCAGTCCTGTTTTCTACCCCATGGACTGTAGCCTGCCAATCTCCTCTGTCTATGGAATTATCCTGGCAAGAATACTGGAGCGATAGCCTTTCCCTTCTCCAAGGGTTCTTCCTGGCCCAGGGATTGATCCCTGAATATCACCCCTAATTATATTATATACAGATAGATAGATAGATGTCTTTTTACAAAGTTAAACCTCACTATACAGATTCCAGGCCAGGGGTGGGACTTGTAATAACACTTTATGACTGAAGATCAGCTGTTAGACTGAGTATAATTCACTTTAAAATACTTCAGCATGCATAATATGATATATATGTGAATCAGTTATTTTAAAGCTTCTTGAGGTATAATTCACATACCATAAAATTCACCTAAGTGTACAGTAATTTTTAGTAAATTGACCAAAGAGTTCACCATCATTACTACCCAGTTTTAGCACATTTCCATCATCCTAATGACCCTCATGAGATCCCTGACTGGTATTGATAATTTTCCGGAGGAAGTATCTTCCAAGATGTGTGGATTTGCTAGAAGTGTTGCACAGGCACTTTTGTCCTCCTGTGAACAAGGATGTGGTGTCTGTGAGCACGGCAGAGTGGTGTTCTTGACCTTGAATGGATTTGGCCCCGTGTCCTGCTGAGAGTGGAGGTTTCTGTCACCTAACCCTGCCAGAAGTTTGACTGCACCCTGCCCCCAGAACATGATCACATCTACCTGGGATGAGCCTTCACAGAGCGCCTAAGGGACAGATGGCTGGGACTCCGCTAAGCTATGAGAACAGGTTCATAATTGCTTTGATGCTTGCTTACTGACAGATGTTCTTGCTGGTAGGATTCGGTCTGAGACTTGTTTGCACTTTGCAACACACCATCTGCTGGCTAGTTGTTGGGGGTGGGGGAGATCCGTAGCCAAAATCTACCTCTAATCACTGGAGACTACAAGAAAACCCAGCGACTGTGAACAATCAAATAGGTTAGGTCAATAGGCATATTTAATGCCTCCCAGGGTTCCAGTCATTCAGAGTTCTAGTCAGCTATGCCCAGTCCTTAGGGAGCATATGCACTGTTACCTAATTTTCCTGTATTTATTTAGTTCTTCTTTACCTTTTTTTTTTTTTAAAACTAGCCTTTTAATTTTGAGATATTTATAGATTCATAAGTAGCTGTAAGAAAGAATATGAAGAGATCCCATGTACCCTTTACCCAATCTTGCAAAGTTATCATATAAGTCACGGTATCAACATCAATACAGTGAAGATACAGAATATTTCCATCATCATAAGGAGCCCTTGTGTGGTTGTTTTATAAATACCCCCACCTCTGCTCATATCCTTCCTCTCCTCCTTCTCTCTTTCTCCTTCCTTCCTTCTCTCTTTCTTTATTTCTTTCTTGAAGTATAGTTGATTTATAATGTTGTGTTAATTTCTGCTGCACAGCAAAATGATCAGTTATATATATTCTTTTTCATATTCTTTTCGTTATGGCTTATTACAGGATATTGAATATAGTTTCCTGTGCTACAGTAGGACCTTGTTTATACAGCCTATACAAAATAGTTTGTATCTGCTAACCCCAAACTCCAAATCCTTTCCTCCCCCACCTCTCCACCCCCCTGGCAATCATGAATATGTTCTCTATGTCTCTCACTTCCTTCTTAACCTGTGGGAAATGCTTATCTGGTCTCCAGTTCTATAACATGGTCATTTAAAGAATGCTATATAAATAGAATCATATGCTTTGTAGCCTTTTTGAATTGGTTTTTTTCTGCTCAGCATAATTTTCTGCAGATTCATCCATCCCAATATTCTGTTCCTTTTCAGTACTAAGTAGAATTCCATGATATGGAGGTTACACAGTCTATTTAACCATTCATCTATTGAAGGACATTTAAGTTGTTTCTGTATTCTGGCAATAAATAAAGCTTCTGTAAACATTTATATGTAAGTTTTGTGTGAACATAAGACTATTTTTTTCTGAAATAAACACTCAGGAGTGCAATTGCCAGCTTGTATGGTAGAATCCCATGGACAGAAGAGCCTGGCAGGATACAGTCTATGGGGTCATAAAGAGTGGGATACTACTGAGTGACTAAGGACAGCACAGCATGGTAGCTGCATGTTTAGTTTTTAAAGAAATTGCCAAACTGTTTCCCAGATTGATTGTAGCATTCTCAACAGCACTGTGTGAGTAGTCCATTTTCTCAACATTCTCACCAGCATTTGGTGTTGCTATTTTTTTTTTCTTTATTTTAGCCATTCTGAGAGCTGTGCAGTAATATATTATTGTGGTTTAGATTTGCAGTTCCCTGATGGCCAATCATGTTTATGTCAGTTCAGTTGTTCAGTCGTGTCTGACTCTTTGCAACCCCATGGACTGCAGCATGCCAGGCCTCCCTGTCTAAGGCCAATAACCAGAGTTTACTCAAATTCGTGGCCATTGAGTCAGTGATGCCATCCAGTCATCTCATCCTCTGTTGTACCCTTCTCCTCTTGCCTTCAATCTTTCCCAACATCAGGGTCTTTTCCAATGAGTCAGTTCTTCACATCAGGTGGTCAAAGTATTGGAGCTTCAGCTTCAACATCAGCCCTTTCAATGAATATTCTGGACTGATTTCCTTTAGGATGGACTGGTTGGATCTCCTTGCAGTCCAAAGGACTCTCAAGAGTCTTCTCCAACACCACAGTTCAAAAGCATCA
>SJYT01076837.1:47608-80628 GCA_006410635.1 Cephalophus harveyi | reverse complement strand
GAACCTCATTCCATAGTTCATCAGGCACTCTATCTATCAGATCTAGGCCCTTAAATCTATTTCTCACTTCCACTGTATAATCATAAGGGATTTGATTTAGGTCATACCTGAATGGTCTAGTGGTTTTCCCTACTTTCTTCAATTTGAGTCTGAATTTGGCAATAAGGAATTCATGATCTGAGCCACAGTCAGCTCCAGGTCTTGTTTTTGTTGACTGTATAGAGCTTCTCCATCTTTGGCTGCATAGAATATAATCAATCTGATTTCAGTGTTGACCATCTGGTGATGTCCATGTGTAGAGTCTTCTCTTGTGTTGTTGGAAGAGGGTGTTTGCTATGACCAGTGCATTTTCTTGGCAAAACTCTATTAGTCTTTGCCCTGCTTCATTCTGTATTCCAAGGCCAAATTTGCCTGTTACTCCAGGTATTTCTTGACTTCCTACTTTAGCATTCCAGTCCCCTATAATGAAAGAACATCTTTTTTGGTGTTACTGGCAATAGAAGCAAGGTCCGATGCTGTAAAGAGCAATATCATATAGGAACCTGTAATGTTAGGTTCATGAATCAAAGCAAATTGGAAGTGGTCAAACAGGAGATGGCAAGAGTGAATGTCGACANCCTGTTACTCCAGGTATTTCTTGACTTCCTACTTTAGCATTCCAGTCCCCTATAATGAAAGAACATCTTTTTTGGTGTTACTGGCAATAGAAGCAAGGTCCGATGCTGTAAAGAGCAATATCATATAGGAACCTGTAATGTTAGGTTCATGAATCAAAGCAAATTGGAAGTGGTCAAACAGGAGATGGCAAGAGTGAATGTCGACATCTAGGAATCAGCGAACTAAAATGGACTGGAATGGGTGAATTTAACTCAAATGACCATTATATCTACTACTGTGGGCAGGAATCCCTCAGAAGAAATGGAGTAGCCATCATGGTCCACAAAAGAGTCCGAAATGCAGTACTTGGATGCAACCTCAAAAACGACAGAATGATCTCTGTTCGTTTCCAAGGCAAACCATTCAATATCACAGTAATCCAAGCCTATGCCCCAACCAGTAACGCTAAAGAAGCTGAAGTTGAATGATTCTATGAAGATCTACAAGACCTTTTAGAACTCACATCCAAAAAAAAAAAAAAATGTCCTTTTCATTATAGGGGACTGGAATGCAAAAGTAGGAAGTCAAGAAATACCTGGGGTAATGGGCAAATTTGGTCTTATAGTACGGAATGAAGCAGGGCAAAGGCTAATAGAGTTTTGCCAAGAAAATAGACTGGTCATAGCAAACACCCTCTTCCAACAACTCAAGAGAAAACTACACAGGGACATCACCAGATGGTCAACACTGAAATCAGATTAATTATATTCTTTGCAGCCAAAGATGGAGAAGCTCTATACAGTCAGCAAAAACAAGACCAGGAGCTGACTGTGGCTCAGATCATGAACTCCTTATTGCCAAATTCAGACTTAAATTGAACAAAGTAGAGAAAACCACTAGACCATTTAGGTATGACCTAAATCAAATCCCTTATGATTATACAGTGGAAGTGAGAAATAGATTTAAGGGACTAGATCTATAGAGTGCCTGATGAACTATGGACGGAGGTTTGTGACATTGTACAGGAGACAGGAATCAAGACCATCCCCATGGAAAAGAAATGCAAAAAAGCAAAATGGCTGTCTGGGGAGGCCTTACAAAATGTGTATCTACTATCTGTAAATACATATGTACAAGTACATATTTCCCTCAATTTTTCAACATGTTTACAATTATTGAAATAAGTTATCTAACTTGAGTTTCTGACCCTTATTAAAACCACACTTAATCCCCAGATTTTATTTTTTTAACTGCCACAATTAAAATGATGTCTCTGCTTTTTAATATGCTGTCTAGGTTTGTGATAGCTTTCCTTCCAAGGAAGAGTTATTGGTATATGCTTCTAGCTAGGACTGGATGGAGAGTGAGTCTAGAAGAAAGAGGAGGTGTGGTTAAGACAGACCTATGCACACAGCAGGGGGAAATTGAGAAAACAGCATTGACATATATACACTATCATGTGTAAAATAGGTAACTAGCAGGAAGCTGCTGTGTAACACAGGGAGCCCAGCCTGGTGCTCTGTGATGACCCAGAGGAGTGGAATCGGGGACAGGGAGGCTCAACAGGGAGGGGATATATTTATAATTATGAGTGATCTGTATTGATATATGACAGAGAGCACCACAACATGTAAACAAATTAATCCTCCAATTAAAAAAAGGGTGATCTCTGATGTGATTTTTAGAATTTCATTAGCAAAATTTATGTGCATCCTTTATAATAAAGATTATTTCAGTACTGTTCCATATTGTAAGATTCTTAAATTCCATCTTAGATTGAGAGAGAGAAATACCACTTACACTTCTAACTTCTATCAACAAAGGTATTAAAGTCCAGGTGCTTTGCTTTAGCTGGCTATGGCCAATAAGCCCATGAATAAATCAGTTTTTGAACTTTATGAGTTTTCAATTTTCGTTACATCAGGACATTAAAATTTTGGTTACGTCAAGACATTAAAATAATTCAGTCTTAGATTCTTAGTTTTTGGAATGATGACCAAATTTGCAACAAGCAGTGATTAAATTATGCTGTTTAATTTTACTTTGAATGTTAATACTATAATTTGATTACAATTAAGATCTCAGTTTATTCAGATAGTATTTAATTAGAAGGATGAGAAAGAATTGGAGGCTATATTCTCTGCATCAATATAAAACAACTGCATTTTTTTTAGCAGCCAAGTCACAAAGACACTATTACAGAGAAAAGCTCCTGTGTTTAGCATAAAAAATAATGTTTTGTAAATAATTTGTTTAACTTTCAACTTTCTACCCATATATTGAATAAGAAATCTAGAATCTAAAATATGATCTGAGATGGAGCATGTAGAGGATAATTTAATTGTTGAATCATTTCAGTGTGGAAAATTAATGATTGGGATACAAGGAGGCATTTTTATTCTAGGTTGCAGCTTTTTTGCCTGTGTTCTGCAGTTAATTGCAGACATCTCAACTGGGTTTCAATTTCCACCAATAGAATATTTTTATAGGAGAAAGGAAGAAAATTTCCTTGGCTGGATCAGAATGTCAGAGAACTCTGGAATTTAACCTCAAGACAAAGGCTTAACTAAACTCACATGGAGAAAGGAACCACAGAAAAAGCTTATCAGAAGTAATAAATTGTGTCAAGATAAATCTTTGAATGCTGGCACCTTTGCCCATCTGTTTAAATTACTTGAAAATGTTTTTGTGGGTGAGAGTGACCTTGATGAATTAGATCTTGAAATATGAAGTCTGTGAAGTTTTTTTCCTCTTAAAGAGCAATTTTCATATTAACACAAGTGTGACCTATTTAAAGAGAAACAAATTAGTAAGGAAAAGAAGATTCTAATTCAAATAAGTTACTTAAAATCTTTAGTTTAAAACAAACTTTATGAAATATCCTTCAGTTCAGTTCAGTTCAGTCACTCAGTCGTGTCCGACTCTTTGCGACCCCATGAATCACAGCACGCCAGGCCTCCCTGTCCATCACCAACTCCCAGAGCTCACTCAGACTCACGTCCATCAAGTTGGTGATGCCATCCATCCATCTCATCCTCTGTCGTCCCCTTCTCCTGCCCCCAATCCCTCCCAGCATCAGAGTCTTTTCCAACGAATCAACTCTTCGCATGAGGTGGCCAAAGTACTGGAGTTTCAGCTTTAGCATCATTCCTTCCAAAGAAATCCCAGGGCTGATCTCCTTCAGAATGGACTGGTTGGATCTCCTTGCAGTCCAAGGGAGTCTCAAGAGTCTTCTCCAACACCACAGTTCAAAAGCATCAATTCTTTGGCACTCAGCTTTCTTCACAGTCCAACTCTCACATCCATACATGACCACTGGAAAAACCATAGCCTTGACTACACGGACCTTTGTTGGCAAAGTAATGTCTCTGCCTTTGAATATGCTATCTAGGTTGGTCATAACTTTTCTTCCAAGGAGTAAGTGTCTTTTAATTTCATGGCTGAAGTCACCATCTGCAGTGATTTTGGAGGCTCCCAAAATAGTCTGACACTGTTTCCACTGTTTCCCCATCTATCTTCCATGATGGGACCAGAGGCCATGATCTTAGTTTTCTGAATGTTGAGCTTTAAGCCAACTTTTTCACTCTCCTCTTTCACTTTCATCAAGAGGCTTTTCAGTTTCTCTTCACTTTCTGCCATAAGGATGGTGTCATCTGCATATCTGAAGTTATTGATATTTCTCCCGGCAATCTTGATTCCAGCTTGTGCTTCTCCAGCCCAGCGTTTCTCATGATGTACTCTGCATAGAAGTTAAATAAGCAGGGTGACAATATACAGCCTTGGGGTCCTCCTTTTCCTATTTGGAAGCAGACTGTTGTTCCATGTCCAGTTCTCACTATTTCTTCCTGACCTGCATATAGGTTTCTTAAGAGGCAGGTCCAGTGGTCTGGTATTCCCATCTCTTTCAGAATTTTCCACAGTTTATTGTGATCCACACAGTCAAAGACTTTGACATAGTCAATAAAGCAGAAATAGATGTTTTTCTGAAACTCTTTTGCTTTTTCCATGATCCAGAGAATGTTGGCAATTTGATCTCTGGTTCCTCTGGCTTTTCTAAAACCAACTTGAACATCTGGAAGTTCACGGTTCATGTATTGCTGAAGCCTGGCTTGGAGAATTTTGAGCATTACTTTACTAGAGTGTGAGATGAGTGCAATTGTGCAGTATTACCAACTTGAATATGAAGTATTTCCTTTTTTCTTTTTGTCAATTGGGTTCCCAGTTTTAGAAGTGAAAAACAGAATCTGAATATGATTTAAATATCAGATAAACAAGGGATAGTTTTTAACATAAATATGTCCAGGGCAATATTTGGGAGATGCTTAACTAAAATACTACTTGTTTATCTGAAATTTAAATTTAACTGGTGTCCTTTATTTTACTGACAGCTCTATTTTTAGGGAGCAAAAAAACAATCATAACCCCTTTTATTTTGGTTGTATATGTACTTAAAACTATAAATATTATGATCTTGTATACATTGTCCCCATTTATATTTTTATACCTCAATTTCATTTGTATGTATTATCAAGACTTACTTAAAGTTATATGACTATGGAAAGTAAGAAATTAAACATGTAAAAATTCCCTTCCAACACAGTTTAATGTATTCTACAGGTAATTCAATCTGGGTATGCTGCTCACATTCACAAATATGATGTAGTCAATAGAGGTATCAGTCATTTTAATGCAAACTTGTATACTCTTTATTAAGACACTGTATTTATTTTCTAAGTTATAAGCAATAACTCTAAAATGGTAGCTTTCAGAGGCTAACATGTTGAAACGCTTGCCAGATAAAGTGATGCCCATAGGGAATTTTACAATACTGGTCTAAAAATCTCCATCTGGTAGTAACATCAGCTCAAGCATGGGCTCAGATATACACTACTATATACCAGGGTGCCCTATATTTGGAGACCTTAGTGAGTATGCTTTGTGGTTCTATCTGGGCCACCCTAAGATTGGTTTGGATCTTCCATTTTGTTTAGTAACCTCATGGTAAATAAGAATAAATATTAATCAACATTCTAGAATAGTCCCAGCATTAGAATCCCTGTGCTAACCTAGCCAGTTTTGTGCCTCTTCTAAACCTTGTGTCCAGTCTTATTCATGTCATCACACAGGCTCCTCACTTCCGGGGATTTTCTTGTCTACATCAACAGAAATATGTATATTTCACAGCAAAATTCAAGTTAAAAAACGTAAAATATCAATAATTTTAACATGTTTGTAGACAAATAGTAGATACATGTTTTAACCAAATAATTTAACTAATTAGTCCTTCATTGCCCTACAAATAAGCCTACAAATAACCTACATTAGCTCACCTACCCAGTGCATATCACCAAAAATGCAAAAGGAATAAATGCTATTAATAACTTATAATAGCCTGTGGCATATATAACATAATTTACCTCATGCATAGCATAACTTTTTAACTAATTAGGCAAATTTTCTATGAGAGGAGCACATTATACTCACCAGGGAAATTTTCCAAAACATACATGCCAAGGGCTCACCAGGTACTTTTTTGATTTTACAGATAGGAATTGAATAGAAGACATGGGATTAAAACTCCCTAAATTGAGCTTGATACCCTTATCTGGTTAAGAACTATTATTTTTCCCCCTTGGCTATCTCCATGTGAGAGTAGAAATTCTATAAAATGTTTTACATAAACAGGTTGATATCTAGTGGCTCTAGGAAAATAAATGGTAGATGGTGTTAGGAAGGAGTATTGTAATTTTTCTCTTGTTATTCTTTTCTTTATTCACGATGAATGATGAACTACAATGATAATTGTTAAAGATATGAATTCTGTAAACTAAAATGAAGCTATGCTGTATCTATTCCAAAAATAAGACTATCAAACAATATGCTGTAAATAAAAGTTACAGAGCTGCAGTTTTTACAGCTAAAGTCTAAATGAGAAATAAGAGATCTAATAGAAAAGTGGAACAAGATCAGACTTAAGAGTCACAAAAATTGTGTTTGAATCTCTATACCTCCCAGTTTTACCAGTTCATATTTATATGACTATAAGCTGGTCTCTATTTTTCTAGAGGAGGAGAAGTCCTAATAAAGATAAATAACTGGATTAACAAAGCCAAAATTTGGTCATCCTAAGAGTTTAATGAAATTTATAAATCTTTAGCAAGTCTAATCAAGTAAAAAAGAGAAAATGGAAGTTATTAGTATCAGAATTGAAAACTTCACATTGTTAGACATCTTAAAGATATTAGTAAGATAGTCATGGAATTTATAAAGAACTTTATGCTAATAAATCTGACAATATGGTTCAAGTGAGGAAATTCTTGGGCAGAGGGTTAAGTCTTAGTAAAACTTACAAACAAGAAACATAATTTGAATAACCTATATCTATGTTATTTATGTATTTATTTATTTATATTTATTTGGCTGTGCCAGGTTTTAATTATAGCACCCAGGATCTTTAGCTGCCATATATGAGAGCTAGTTCCTTGTTCAGGAATGGAACTTGGGCCCCCTGCATTAGTCTTAGCACACAGTCTAAGCCACTGGACCACCAGAAAAATCCTATGAAACTTTAGGAAGCCCAGAAAAATAATAATTTGCACAAATGCTTTTAGAAAATAGAAGAAACAAATACGGTCCAACTCGTTTTATGCGGACAACACTAACCTGATACCAAAAACAGACAAATATATCAAAATAGAATGATACTCCAATTAATCTCATGATCAGATATAAAATCTTTAACCAAATATAAACAAGGTAAATCTAGCAACAAATAAAAAATTTATAGTGAATCATAACCAGGTAGGATTTATCTCAGAAATGCTAGATAATTGCACCCCTCCTATTGTCTTGCTGATGTGGGATATCCTTTTTTTGTGGGTTCCAGTATCCTCCTGTCGATGGTTGTTCAGCAGCTAGTTGCGATTTTGGTGCTCTCACAGGAGAAGATGTGCTAACATCCTTCTACTCTGCCATCTTGAACTGGAAGCCTTGTCTATGTGAAATTTAAAATTGTTTACCTATTCACAACCACATAAAATTGGTAGAGATTCTATTTTTAGGAAATAAATTTAGATATTCACTTGTTTAGGCTTTGTTTTATGCTCCTCAATTGTATTTTATGGAGAATTTTGTAAATGTTACACTCAACATCTCAAATTTATCCTGGCTGTTTTGTAGCTTTTATGTGATCATTGCATGACTTATTTTTGTCATTTGCTTTCCTGGGATTGTATTGGTTGTATAGAGAAAACATATGGATCTTTATTTACTTATTTTATTAATTCTGGGAAACTTTCTTAATCTCTTGTTCATTTTAAATATAGAATCACAAAATTAGCAACTGCATATAGTTTAGTCTCTTCTTATGTGGATTTCCTTCTCTGTTTGCATTAACTAAGACCACCAAACAATACTGAGTCACTGAAATAATAGTGAGTCTTCCACAATGTTCTGATATTCAGAATTTCATTAAAATTTATTATTGACATTTTGAATATGCTGTTTATAAATATAATAGATGCTTTTATTCATATTTTAAGGTTTTGTCAAAAGTGACTGCTACACTTTATACCAAGTGTCTACAACATTATACCAAGTGTCTTTTCAATAGCTGATGACATAATCAAGAGATATTAACATCATGAGATTTGATGAAATATTTCTTGGTATTTAATTTCCTTTCCATTCCTAGACTAAATTCCATTTTATTCTCAAATTGTTTTTAAATGCACTGCTCTTGTTTCAGACTGCAGGCACTTTGTATAGAACTTTTGCATTTGTATTCAGAGTTGAAACCAGCATTGTGCTTTGTTTGCATTTGGAGAAATAACATTATGTCAGCTTTTCTGAATGAACTGAAAAATATTTTCATCTTTATGTATAATCTGATGTAACTTCTATTAAGAACATAGAAATTATAGCTATTTTAAATAGAGAGGAATATATATAGAAATATGCTATATGATATGGATGACATTCTCATCAGGAAAATAAATATTAATAAATAATAATGGGTAGTAAATACTAAAATATAAAGTAAAAATAATAAAATTTTAAAGATACATAAATGAATAGAGATAAGAAATAATTTGCTGCTTATGTATTTTCAGTGGATTGAAGATTTAAATGTACAATAAATAAAACTATAAACACACTAGAGGTAGACAGGAAGGGAGGATAGCAATTGCTTTATATCCTATTTATCTGAAAGAAGGGAAAGACTTTCAAAATATGACAACAAAAAGAAAAGCAAAAAATAAAATTTAAAAATTTGACTTTATAACAATAAATATTTCTTTTTGACAAAAAGTGTCTTCATAAGTCAGAGTCTCAGCAGAAAACAGAATTCAACTCAGGTGAGTTTGGAGGAAGAGTCTGTAATAAACAAACCACCTATAGAGGAAGAGTAGGCTTGGGGGACACAACAAGGAGGGGTTGAAGCAACTAGAAACTACCAATGATAAGAAAACTTTCCACCCCTTGGTTTTAAGAGTATGGGAATGAAAAAAAAAAAAATGTTCTTGGAGCCCTGTAGGAGCTGGAGCCATAGAGCCATGGCAGTTTATCAGTAGAGGTGCAGCAATTGCCTGGAATGGGTCTCAAAGCAGACAAGAAACAACAACAAAAAAAATATTCAAACCTTTCTGTCTTCCTGGCTCCTTGTAAAGGACAGACTTCTAATGAGACTTCAGTGAGCCACAAATCCTGGATTTCACACCCTTGTGTAATCCTTTTCCTTTCACTGTGACCTCAACCCAGTAACTTGCTTCTAACCAACAGAATACCACAAAACTGGTCAGGATTAGGTCACAAAAGACTTCAACTTCTTTACTGCTAGTTGACTCTATTGCTTTCTGTGCTTGAACACTTTGATGAAACAAGTTGCCATATTGGAAAGGCTCTTGTGGAAAGGAACTGAGGGAGCCTTCCAAACAAGTGCCAGTGAAAAACTGAAGCCCTCAGTCCAACGACCCCCAAAGAACTAAGTCCTATCCATCATGACATGGACTTGATCTTGGACCCTTTCCAGCAGAGCTTCAGGCCCTGGGCCAACACTGATTCCACTGTTGCTAGAGACCATGAAACAGAGGACCCTGTAAAGACATGTTCAGTTCAGAATCCTGTGTTGTTTTTTCACCTGCCAAGTTTTGAGGTTCATTGCTAAATGAGTATAGATAACATAAAGATTTTGGTACTTGGAAATGAAGTACTCCCATGACACATAAATAGAAGTATGGTAGTGGTTTAGGATTCTTAATTTAGTGAAGAGTGGGTGGATTTCAGTAATCATAATAGAGAAAGGCTAAATTGCCTTGAACTGATCATTAGAAAAAAAGCACAGTGCCCCTGAGTGCTCTAAAGGAAGTGAAGAAAGTGCCTTTGGAAATTGAAGGATGGAGGATCCCAGCCAGAAAAGACAAATGCCTTTCAAGTCTTTGTTTGCCTTGTTTGCTAGTGTCCCGTTGGCCAAAGCATGTCACATGACCTGCCCAGATTCACTCAGTGGAGAAGTAAATTCCACTTTCAATAGGAGAAAAAGAATGAGTGATCATTTTTTTATGTAATCACAATCATCCCTCAAATCATAAATTTCATATCGTTCCACTTGTAAAACACCATCACCTCAATCCAGGATCACCAGTATCTCATCCCTAATGACATCAACCTTGTAGCTCAGGATCTCATGGTCTACATCAGATCTGGATGTGCCTCTTGAGCTAAAGACTATGAAATAAAAAGACAAGTTATCTGTCTACACATAAGCAAAATGCCATAGTAAGATACAGATAGAATAACCACTGGAAAGACCCCTTCCAAAATGAGAAGAATGTGAGGTGCTAAGCAGTCCCTTTGTTGCTCTGTGTTTAGTTGCGTCTGACTCTTTGTGACCCTTTGGACTGTACCCACCAGGCCCTCTATCCATGGCCATTCTCCAGGCAAGAATGCTGGAGTGGGTCACCATGCCCTCCTCCAGGGGATCTTCCCAACCCAGGGATCAAACCCAGGTCTCCTGCATTGCAGGCAGATTCTTTACCATCTGAGCCATCAGGGAAGTTCAAGAACACTGGAGTGGGTAGCCTATCCCTTCTCCAGGAGAACTTCCTGACCCAGGAATCAACCCAGGGTCTCCCACATTGCAGACAGATTCATTACCAGCTGAGCTAACATGGAAGCAGTCCCTCAGTTCAGTTCAGTCACTCAATTGTGTCCAACTCTTTGCAACCCCATGGACTGCATCACACCAGGCTTCCCTGTCCATCACCAGCTCCCAGAGCTTGCTCAAACTCATGTCCATCGAGTTGGTGGTGCCATCCAACCATCTGATCCTCTGTGGTCCCCTTCTCCCACCTTCAATCTTTCTCAGCATCAGGGTCTTTTCCAATGAGTCAGCTCTTCCCATCAGGTGACCAAAGTATATATCTTGTTTGCTAGTGTCCCGTTGGCCAAAGCATGTCACATGACCTGCCCAGATTCACTCAGTGGAGAAGTAAATTCCACTTTCAATAGGAGAAAAAGAATGAGTGATCATTTTTTTATGTAATCACAATCATCCCTCAAATCATAAATTTCATATCGTTCCACTTGTAAAACACCATCACCTCAATCCAGGATCACCAGTATCTCATCCCTAATGACATCAACCTTGTAGCTCAGGATCTCATGGTCTACATCAGATCTGGATGTGCCTCTTGAGCTAAAGACTATGAAATAAAAAGACAAGTTATCTGTCTACACATAAGCAAAATGCCATAGTAAGATACAGATAGAATAACCACTGGAAAGACCCCTTCCAAAATGAGAAGAATGTGAGGTGCTAAGCAGTCCCTTTGTTGCTCTGTGTTTAGTTGCGTCTGACTCTTTGTGACCCTTTGGACTGTACCCACCAGGCCCTCTATCCATGGCCATTCTCCAGGCAAGAATGCTGGAGTGGGTCACCATGCCCTCCTCCAGGGGATCTTCCCAACCCAGGGATCAAACCCAGGTCTCCTGCATTGCAGGCAGATTCTTTACCATCTGAGCCATCAGGGAAGTTCAAGAACACTGGAGTGGGTAGCCTATCCCTTCTCCAGGAGAACTTCCTGACCCAGGAATCAACCCAGGGTCTCCCACATTGCAGACAGATTCATTACCAGCTGAGCTAACATGGAAGCAGTCCCTCAGTTCAGTTCAGTCACTCAATTGTGTCCAACTCTTTGCAACCCCATGGACTGCATCACACCAGGCTTCCCTGTCCATCACCAGCTCCCAGAGCTTGCTCAAACTCATGTCCATCGAGTTGGTGGTGCCATCCAACCATCTGATCCTCTGTGGTCCCCTTCTCCCACCTTCAATCTTTCTCAGCATCAGGGTCTTTTCCAATGAGTCAGCTCTTCCCATCAGGTGACCAAAGTATATAGAGTTTCAGCTTCAGCATCAGTCCTTCTAGTGAATATTCAGGACTGATTTCCTTTAGGATGGACTGGTTGGATCTCCTTGTAGTCCAAGGGACTCTCAAAAGTCTTCTCCAACACCACAGTTCTAAAACATCAATTTTTTGGCACTCAGCTTTCTTTATAGTCCAACTCTCACATCCATACATGACTACTGGAAAAACTATAGCTTTGATTAGATGGACCTTTGTCAGCAAAGCAATCCCTGGTCCAAAACAATTCTGAAATCCACCTGGAAAAATATTACAAGGTTTCCTTCCTCTGGGGACATGGAATGCACCTTGTATGAAAAAGTGAAAGTGTTAGTAGCTCAGTCATGTCCAACTCTTTTGCAACCCCATGGACTATAGCCCACCAGGCTTATCTATCCATGGAATTCCCCCTGCTGGCTAGAAAAGGCTCCCTAGCCTATTGTTCTATTTGTGTCATAGTTAACCACTTTTGATTCTTGACTTAGCTGTCAGATGTTCTTCCTTCCTGTGGTCAATTGCATAAGAATCATATCTTGTTTGCTTATGAAAAGCTTTAAGTTCATTTTAGTCCAAGTTGGTAGCCTACCTGCTAGTACAACTTCCTAAAAAGCTTCATAGGCTTTCTCTGTATTAGATTATTTTCAGATTAACTTCCTCTCAATTAGACAAAAGCTATACCCACAGTTCTTCTAAATGCAAACTTAAAAACATATCTTTAAAAGATAGATATCAAATTATCTTTCTGATGTAATAAAAGCAATTGATCTAATCAGATTTGAGGTCTGATATTTTAAATCAGTTTTATGGAAGAATAATTTAGATACAGTAAAACGCACTTCCTATTTGTCTGTTAATGGACTGAGCATACTTTGCAACTGGAGAAAGCTCTCAGGCAGAGATAAGAAACTTCAGTTTGTGAGCAAAGGAAAGCACTTTTCCTCTTGGCTTCAATGCCACTGGTCCCTGAACCCAGGCCAGGTATAGAAAAAACAAAGTCCCACACCTGCTTCCCCGTGCAGATCCAGCCACATCATGCAACCTAAAAGACTAAGCCAGTTCCTAAGCTGGTTGTGATGGTTCTCCAGAGAATGATGAAGAAAAACATAACTGGATGTGGCATAGACTTTTTTTCTCTACTCCTTTCAGCCAAGTACAACTATAACCTCTGAAAATTATACAACAGACAATGAATGGGGTACTCTGAAAGTTGTAAAGAGGAAGACAAACTTGTTAGGGACCTCTGGACTTGAGGAACATAACAGCAACAGAGCATTATATTGACTCCTCACCCAGAGGGCAAACCAGTTCCAGCGTTCATAACCTTCACTCAACCTTCCAATAGTAGTTGGCCCCAAAAGACTGATTCCTCCCTAAATCAAAACACCATCAAAACCAGGCAAGGCTGACAGCTCTGGCAAGTGTGATGGATAACCAGAGCCCTGCTGACAATAGCAGACAGAGGAAGTGCACTTGTTCTCCTGAGGTTATTCCCCACCAAGAGATCTGAGGCGACTGTGTGATAGAGACCAGAGGGATCCTTCCACAAAAGGCACATGGCCAAAAGTTAGTATAAGAGTTAGAGAAAATTAAAAAAAAAAAAAAAAAAAAAAAACAGAGCCTCAGGGACCTGAGAAATGGGTTCTGTTCTCCATTCCTCTCAGGCAGACAAGTCCCACCACTGTAAGAGCCAAGACCCAAAAGGGCTCTCCTTCTTGGGAGGGCTGAGAATCCTCCCCAACTAGGGACACTGGGGCAGTGGGCTGGGGTAGGAGGTACACCAAGTCTGGAAAGACCAGCCAACATAGTCTGTTGCAGTTCCTTCTGCCTCCTCAAACAGCACCAGCAGAGACTGTTGCAGGATAGCCCCTGCAATAAATCAAGCAGACCAAGACTACACTGCAAAGGCTCTGCAATTAAACTTAGCTTTGGGACCACAGCCCAAGAAATTAGGCTAGGACTTGCATGCTCGACACAAATAGGGTGAGTGTTCCTCAAAATAAATGATTGTAAAGTGCCTCATTATCTCCTAACATAACAGCCAACATGTCCAGGATGCAATGAAAAATATCCCCCCATCATACTAAGAACCAGGGAAACTGCAACTTGAATGAGGCAACAAAGTTAACTGATGCCAGCACTCAGATGCATCAGATTTTAGCATTATCTGATGAAGACTTTAGAATGGCCATCATAAAAATGTTTCAATGAGCAATCACAAATTATCATGAAACAAAAAATAGAAAACATCAATCAATAAATGGAAATTATAGTTTAAAAACACATGGAAATTATAGAACTGAAAAATACAGCAGAATTACAATACAACCTAGCTAGATGGGCCAATAGTAGAGTGAAAATAACAGGCTAGAATCCATGAACTTGACAGATCAGAGAATTTCCTTTATTTGAATAACAGAGAGAAAAATCAACAGAGCTTCAGGGACTGAGGAGCAATAACAAAAGATACAATGATTTGGATCAACTGGAGTCCCAGAAGTGAGTGAGGATGAAAGATTTAGAAAATATTAATAGCTGAAAATTTACCAAATTTACCAATAGACATAAATCTACAGATTCAAAAAACTGAATAAAACCCACATAAAAGAACTAAAAGAAATGCACATGAAGACAGCATAATAAACTTTGTAAAACTAAATCAAAGGAAAAATATCAAAAATATTCACATAAAAATGACACATTACCTGTAGGAGAACCACCTCAGATCTCTTGGTAGGGGAGATAACCTATTTGAACGATAGTGGATTTCTCATCTGAAACTGTGAAGGTCAGAAGAAGTGACACAACCGTTAACTGTAAACTTCATATGCAGCAAAATTACTCTTTAAGAGTAAAAGGGAAATAAGTACATTCTCAGATAAAGAAAGAAGAAAGAATTTGTCACTCACATACCTATTCTTAAAGTTTGGCCAAAGGAGTAGTAAGAATGTGCAAGACAGTGGAGTAGGAAGAACCTGAGCTCATCTCCTCCCTTAAGCATGCAAAAATTGCAATTATTTACAGAGAAACTATCCATAAGAGTGACCGGAAAACTAATAGAAAAGATCTTGTACAGCTAAAGATATAGAGAAGGAACCACAATGAGGTGAATAGGAAGGGCAGAGACACAGTAGTCAAGACTCATAACCCCAGGTAGGTGTCCCACAAATAGGAAGATAATTACAATTATAGAGGTTTCCCCCAAAGGGTGAGTGGTCTGAGCCCCACATCAGACTCCCCAACAGTTTGCTTATATTTGGTAAGCTATAAGAATCTGATGAAAGAGTGGGGCTTAGACCATTATGCATTCCGATCAAAGAAATTGAATATGCACAAACAGATGGAAAAATATATAATATAGTGTTCCTAGACAGGAAGGATTGATACCATTAAAATGACCACAGTGCCCCAAACAATCTACAGGTTCACTGAAATCCTAACCAAAACACCACCAGTATTTTTTCACAGAACAAGAACAAATAATTCAAAAATTAGTATGGAAACACCAAAGACCCTGAAGAGTCAAAATAATCTTAAGAAATAAGAACAAAAGAGGAGTTATCATGCTTCCTGATTTTAAATTATGCCACAAAGCTACAGTAACCAAATCAGTATAGTGCTGGCAAAAAAACAGGCTCATAGATCAAGAGAACCTGCTAGAGAGACTGGAAATGAACCCATACTTGTATGGACAATTAATCTATGACAAAAGAGGCAAGACTATCCAATGGGGGAAAGACAGTCTCTAAAATAAGTGGTGCTGGGAAAACTTGACAGCTACATGCGAAAGAATCAAAATGCTGTATTTTCTCACACCACCAGTTCAGTTCAGTTCAGTTCAGTTGCTCAGTAGTGTCTGACTCTTTGCGACCCCATGAATTGCAGCGCGCCAGGCCTCCCTGTCCATCATCATCTCCCGGAGTTCACTCAAACTCACGTCCATTGCGTCGGTGATGCCATCCAGCCATCTCATCCTCTGTCATCCCCTTCTCCTATTGCCCCCAACCCCTCTCAGCATCAGGGTCTTTTCCAGTGAGTCAACTCTTCGCATGAGGTGGCCAAAGTACTGGAGTTTCAGCTTTAGCATCATTCCTTCCAAGGAACACCCAGGGCTGATCTCCTTCAGAATGGACTGGTTGGATCTCCTTGCAGTCCAAGGGGCTCTCAAGAGTCTTCTCCTACACTGCAATTCAAAAGCATCAATTCTTCAGCGCTCAGTTTTCTTCACAGTCCAACTCTCACATCCATACATGTAAAAAAAACAAAAAACCCAACATAAAAAAAAATAGGCAGAGGACTTAAATAGACATTTTTCAGAAGAAGATGGAGATGGCTAACAAGCATATGAAAAGATGCTCACAACCACTATTCATTGGGAAAATGCAAATCAAAACCATACACACACACACACAAAATACTACCTTATACCTGTCAGAATGGCTGTTTTCCAAAGAACAACACAAAACAAATGTTGGTGAGAATGTGGAAAAAAGGGAACCCTCTTGCACTATTTATTGGTGGGAATGTAACTTGGTGTCCCTGCTATTGAAAATGGTATGGAGATTCCTCAAAAAATTAAAAAAATAGAACTACCATACTATCCAGCAGTTCTACTCCTGAGTATTTATCTGAAGAAAAGAGAAACACTAATTTTAAAACGTGTATGTACCCTCTCTGTTCATTGCAGCATTATTTACAGTAGCCAAGATGTAGAAGCAATGTTAGTCCCCAGAGTAGATGAGTAGGTAAAGAAGATGTGGTGTATATATGTACCAGACACATGCAGTGGAATATTATTCAGCCATAAAAAAGAATGAAATCTTTCCATTTGTGAAAACATGGATGGACCTAGAGAGTATTATGTTAATTGAGAAAGGGAAATACTGTATAATTTCACTTAGTTGTGGAATCTGAAAAACAAAACAAATGAACAAATATAACCAAACAGAATCGTGTATACAGAGAACAAACAGAATACTTCCAGAGGGAAGGGATGTTATAGAGGAGAGAAACAGACGAGGGAGATTAAGGGGTACTAACTTTCAATTATAAAATAAACAAGTCAGGTGTGAAATGTATAGTGTTGGGAATATAGTCAACAATTCCATAATATCTTCATATGGTGACAGGTAACACCTGGAATTATCATGGTGATCATTTTGCAATGTATAAAACTATTGATTCACCCAGTTGTGTACCAAGGACTAACATGGTGATGTAGGTCAATTATACTTCAAGCAAACAAACTCTTTGCAAATGAGATTAGATTTGTGGCTACCTGAGGCAGGAGAGAGGGAGGGATTGGATGAAGGTAGTCAAAAATTACAAATAAGTATTAGGGATACAAGGTACAACATGATAAAAACAATTAACACTGCTGTACATTATAAACAAAAATTGAGAGTGAACCCTAATAGTTCTCATCACAAGGAGAAAATTGCTCTTTTATTTCTTTAGTGTTGTATCTAGATGAGATAATGCATGTTCACTGAACCTATTGCAGAAATCATTTCATTATGTATGTAAGTCATTATGTTCTACATCTTAAGCTTACACAGTGATGTATGCCAATTATACCTCAATATAAAAAATACATCTACCAACAACAACAACAAAAGAACAGCTAAAGGAAAAATCTTCAAAAGGAAATGATAAAAGGAAGAATCTTGGAGCAACAGGGAGAACAAAACGAAGATAGAAAATGGAAAGAAAAGTAATATAAGTACAGACTATCCTTCTCCTTATCAGTTTTATAAATCATATCTGACAAATGAAACAAAAATTATAACACCAGCTGATACTCAAGACTTCCCCATATTTAAGTGTGGGGAAGGTGAGGGACCTACAGAGGTAAGGTTTCCATACTTCACTTGAAGTCGTGGTAAGGTGATGTGGTAATAAGGAGGTGATACATGTTTAAAAAAGGCAATAGGAAAAATCCTTGTGGTATTATAAATATTCTGTATCTTGACTATGTTGATTGATCTATGAACCTACGCATGTGATTAAATTGCATGTGAAATCGCATAGATGAGTACAAGACAGATGCAGACATCAGAATAAGATTTGTGAATTGTATAAATATCACTACAGTGATTGTGATTTTATACTATAGTTTTGCAAGATGTTACCACTTGGGTAAAGGACATGTGGGATCTCTGTGTTATCTTTTATAATTGTATGCTAGTCTATAATTATCTCAAAATGAAAACTTAAAAAATTATTCAGCCATGACCCTAAAAGTCCTATAAATACCCTTCCATAGCTTCCTCCTTTTTAGACACCACTAAAACTATCAAGACAGAGTTCTTCTTGCTGCATTAAGTTTAATAAACTCAGTTTTGTCCAATTAAAAAGAAGAAAAGAGAGTGTCACTGACATGTACATATATTTCCAGGTTTCCAGAATGTGCTCAAATTCTTACTAAATAAATTCCATATTTTCTACTAGTCCCCAACCACAGGAAGACTATACATATTCAGCTCAGTGAACATTCTCATGGAATAGTTGTGTCATAAGCATTCTGGAACGTTGACTCAATTTGGGGGCTTTTAAGTCTGAATCAGTTTTGACTGCTCTTTTTAAAAGTAAGTGCCTCTTGATCATCAAAGCAATGCTCCCTTAAACTGCCTCACATAACAAAGTCTTGGCTCTGCATCTACACATAGAATCACAAGAATGCAAAGGATACAAACGATAATCAAAGAGTATATAGCTTTAACAATCAAGCCAACAGATAATCCTGAACATGTACAAAACATTCCTTTTATTCCATTTTGCTTTATTTTCCAAATCAAATGCGATCAGTAGGGTGGGAGAAGGATGGAGAAGATCTGAATTTTATTTTTGGTTCTTTTAAACTTATGGTCATTTTCTTAACAGGTGATGGTCCTTCAGCTCAGACTTACGTATACTGTGAGACCTTCTCTCCCATTAGAATCACTGGAGAGCAGCCATTTCCCTTTTGGTACTTCTTTCTCTTGTTTTCATACTGTGGTCTGTGTCCCTTTACCACCTTTGCACCTCTATCTTTGGAAACACAGTTTTCATAGTAGGTCCCCATCATGGGTAAGCTCTGCCTTCCACGAGTAATGTGTCTATTACATAGATACTTTATATTGTGAAGGAGGATCCTCCTTGTCTTTTTTTATTATCTTGCTGAATATATCTAACTTCGTCTTGACAAGGGCATGGTAACTGCCACTGCCATACAATGTGCCTTCCTAAAGAAGACAGGAAGAAACAGAAATAATGTGTTACTCCCTAAGTTCATAAGTTGGCTTATCCATTAAATAGTCTGAAAGTGAAAGTCACTCAGTTGTGTCCAACTCTTTGCGACCCCATACGCTCCATGGAATTCTCCAGGCCGGAATACTGGAGTGGGTAGCCTTTCCCTTCTCCAGGGAATCTTCCCAACCCAGGAATTGAACCCAGGTCTCCTGCATTACAGGCAGATTCTTTACCAGCTGAGCTACAAGGGAAGCCCATTAAATAATCTACATTTCTCTGAAGAATGGGACTTCCCAGGTGGTGCTAGTGGTAAAGAACTGCCTGCCAATGCAGGAAACGTAAGAGACTCAGATTTGATCCCTGGGTTGAGAACATTCCCTAGAGGAGGGCATGGTAATCCACTCCAGTATTCTTGCCTGGAGAATCCCACGGATAGATGAGCCTGGTGGGCTATGGTCCATGGGGTTGCAGGGTTGGACACACCTGAAGCAACTTAGCATGTATGCATGTCTACAGAATATTTTGTGATCAGATAAAACATCAGGTATATCTCACAGTCTTTCTGGAAATTTAAACGATCACAATTATGACTTTTTATGCAAATTCATAAACTTTGGATTTTAAACAGAAAAGAAATGTAAGTAATGATGAATTCTGCTATTTATATTTAGTGCCCTTGAGTTTGGGCACTAAATATAAATAACAGCTCCATGAATTTCATGCTATGAATATAATGGAAAAGAAGCAAAACCTAACATGTTTATATTATCTTACATACTTATAACAAATGTATATAGATAAAGATAAGAATGAAACTTCGTGATACAAGAACTGGAATAGAGCGTTATGCAGTCCATGGGGTCGCAAAGAGTCAGACACGACTGAGCAACTGAACTGAACTGAACTAGTATATTAAATTATTTAAACAAAGAGGCCATGAATTTGAGGTGCCTTCAATGCCTTAGTAGCTTACTTCAGCAATCCAAAACCGAAGCCTACAATAGGGCTTCCCAGAGTTGGACTGTGAAGAAAGCTGAATGCCAAAGAATTGATCCTTTTGAACTGTGGTGTTGGAGAAGACTCTTGACGGTCCCTTGGACTGCAAGGAGATCCAACCAGTCCATTCTGAAGGAGATCAGCCCTGGGATTTCTTTGGAGGGAATGATGCTGAAGCTGAAACTCCAGTACTTTGGACACCTCGTGCGAAGAGTTCACTCATTGGAAAAGACTCTGATGCTGGGAGGGATTGGGGGCAGGAGGAGAAGGGGACGACAGAGGATGAGATGACTGGATGGCATCACTGACTCGATGGACGTGAGTCTGAGTGAACTCCGGGAGTTGGTGATGGACAGGGAGGCCTGGCGTGCTGCGATTCATGGGGTCGCAGAGTCGGACACAACGGAGCGACTGAACTGAACTGAACTGAACTGGTGGCTTAGACAGACAGTGTGGGAGGTCTGGATTCAATCCCTGGGTTGGGAAGATCCACTGGAGAAGGGAACTGCTACGCACTCCAGTATTCTGGCCTGGAGAATCCTCATGGAGAGAAGAGCCTGGAGGGCTACAGTCCACAGGTTTGCAAAGTGTCGGACAGGACTGAGCAATTAAGCACAGCACAGCAAGCCTACAATACCTCAGGGATAATAAATAGCAATGGGACAACCCATCACAAAAGACCAAGTAAACTTTCCCACGTAAGGTAACCGCTAAGCAACAGCCATTCAAATAATTTCCTTGCTTTACTTCCACCTCTTCCATGTAAGAGTCTTTTCCTAGCCCGCCTCAGTGGAGTGCTCCCAAATGTTTTCAATTTGATGATGCCTGATTCCAACAGATTTATAAAATTACATTTATTTATTTTTAATTGATTGATGATTCCTTTATAATATTGGTTTGATTTCTGTCATACATCAACATGAATTAGCCATAGATTTTTGCACTAGTAAACTTCAAAAAAAATGTTTGGTTGTTGCATTTTTTTTTCTTTTTTTTATTTTTTAAATTATTAAAGTATGATAACACATTTACAGGAGACTTAGAAAATACAGAACAAAGTTACATATGTTCCATTATATATTACAATTATTTTTTTAAGTAGATAAAATTTTTCAGTTGGAGTTTCAATATCAAACTCTCAAAAATTAATAGAATATATAGAAAAGTAAAAGAATATAGCAGACCTGAAAAGCACTAAGAATCAATTCAACATAATTAAGATTTATACAATTTTCACGCAACAGCAAGATACAAATCCAGCTTTCCATAGACTATAAACCAGGAGAGATTGGAACACATCCAGGGACATACAACAAGGTGCAAAAATTTAATGGTCCAAAGGTATTGAAATCACAGAGTCTGTTCTCATCACTGTGGAATTATGTTAGAAATCAGTATCAAAAGATATTTGAAAATAACCCATATATTTTCAAGTGCAATGTGACAGTTACCAAGCAAGATCTTTGACTTAGCCATTGAAAGCCTCAAAGTTAGAAAGCTGAAAAGCACAGAGGACAATGGCAGAGAAGAAATCATTTAAATGAGAAATTAATATCAAAGATACTTTAAAAACCCCATGTACTTGGAAATTAAATGTCCACTTTTAAATAATGGGTGTATCTAAAAAGGCATAACAAAGAAAATTAAAAATATATTTGTGACAGAATAAAAATGAAAACAATTTATCAGAGTTCGTTGCGTGCAGCTGAAACTACTCAGTGCAACTAAATACAATGTGGAATGTTGAATAAGGTATGAAAACAAATAATGGACACTACCATAAAATTTTGTAAAATCTGAGCAAAATCTGTACTTTAGTTAATTCTGTCTGCTAAGTCACTTCAGTCGTGTCCAACTCTGTGCGACCCCAGAGGGCAGCCCACCAGGCTCCCCCATCCCTGGGATTCTCCAGGCAAGAACACCGGAGTGGGTTGCCATTTCCTTCTCCAATGCAGGAAAGTGAAAAGTGAAAGTGAAGCCGCTCAGTCGTGTCCAACCCTCAGTGACCCCATGGACTGCAGCCTACCAGGCTCCTCTGTCCATGGGATTTTCCAGGCAAGAGTACTGGAGTGGGGTGCCATTGCCTTCTCCGAGTTAACACTGTATCACATGTCATTTTCCTGTTAGTTTTTTATTTTTACAACATAGTATTTCTTTATGTTCTCAGAACTGGATTAGAAGTTTCAAGCCTTATTCAGCTTACCTTTAAATCACTAAGATAATAAGCTTTCTGGACTTTTAGCAGCAAGACTAGATGACAGAATAAGTGGAACTACATCAAAGTTTCAAGTGTAAATTAGAAACCTAGCATTCTATTAGTGCTTAGTCACTCAGTCATGTCCAACTCTTTGTGACTCCATGAACAGTAGCCCACCATGGGATTCTCCAGGCCAGAATATTGGAGTGAGTTGCTAGTCAAAATATGCCTCAGTTTGTCTTTCAACAGAGAGAACTGTTCCTAATCTTTTAAGCTGGAAATGTGACTAGCCTTTTTAGCGGCAGCAGTGGTAACTGCCACACCATAAACAAATTATGAAATTAGAATGACTGATATTCAAATTCAAAGCAAGTCCTTTTCAACCAGTCAGTGTTGAAGTCAGATAGGCTTGAGTTTGAATCTAGCTTGACCAGAAGCTTTGTGACCTTGGACAAATTATGTAACTTCTCCAGGCCCTAAGTTCCTTATCTATAAAATGGAGTGATTATAGTATTTCCCAAATAGAATTGTGGGCAATAAATGATTTAATACATGCAGAGTACTTAAAAATTCCTAGCAGGTAGTATTTTAAGTATTAGCTCTTATACTGTTACACTTTTTATTACTTCCCCCATTCCTGCTTTTCTGCTTTCTTTCTGGCAGAGTTACTAGCACTGTAAGTATGGCGCTCGTCCACCCTGCTGGCTCCATACCTGTCATCTTACACCTCTGTCACTGACACGCGCAGACCCGAGTGGGAGATGCATCTTGGTTTGGGCACGTCACAAGGTGGGTGGAGGCTGTCAGATCCAGACAGCCGACACATTCCCAGCAGATCACCACCAGCTAGCCCAGTGCCCACACAGCTCACAAACCTGGTCCTAGAGCCAGAACTCACTCAGAGATGTCCCTTTCCCAATATGGAGCAGTGACGGTTCATGGCACTTTGCCTTTAAAACTCTGCCCCCTTTCTCCTACCTTGAATTTCCTGCCAGGATCCTACCCAGGCTCTGTGCTGGATTAAATTCCCTGCTTGGGAGGAAAAAGTTTTACTCAGTAGTCAATGTTTAGTCTCTAATAGATTTTTTTGTCTTAAACAGTATGTGTAATAATAACAGATTCTTGATGTATTTATTTTTCTCCTTGAAAGCTGTGTTAGATTGATATTACTACCAGTACAAATTTCCACAAACGCAGTGGTTTAAAAAACACAAGCATATGCTTACAATTCTGAAGGTCAGAAGTCAGAAGGCAGTTTCACTGGTCAAGATGTTGACAGCCCTGGTTGCTTCATGAAGTTCTGAGGGGAGAGTTGGTTCCCTTGCATTTTTCAGCTGTAGGGACTTCCTGTATTCCTTGTCTTATGGCCTCTTCCTCCACTTCAAAGTACATCTCTCTACTTCCATTTTCACAATATCTTCACCTCTAACTCCTGTGTGCCTCTTACAAAGACCGTTACGATGACAGTGTGCTGGCTGAATAACCCAGGGTGATCTCTCCATCTCAAGAATCTTTATTCATTCACATCTATAAAGATTTTCTTACCATATAAGGTAATACAGGTTTGAATTGTATGCTGGAGAAGACTCTTGAGAGTCTGTTGGACTGCAAGAAGATCAAACCAGTCAGTCCTAAAGGAAATTAGCCCTGAAAATTCACTGGAAGAACTGATGCTGAAACTGAAGCTCTAATAGTTTGGCCACCTGATGGGAAGAACTGACTCATTGGAAAAGACCTCAGTGATGGGAAAGATTGAAAGCAACAAGAGAAGGGAGCAACAGAGGAAGAGTTGGTTTCACCGTCTCAGTGGGCTTGAGTTTGAGCAAACTCTGGAGATAGTGAAGGACAGGGAAGCCTGGCACACTGCAATCCACAGGCATGCAGTCAGACACGAGTTAGTAATTGAACAATAACAATACAGGTTCCAGGGATTATGAGATGGACATATTTGGGTGGTCATTATTCAACTAACCCTAAACGTATTTCACCTCAGAGAACAGAATAAAAAAGGAAAAAAAGAGGAAGAAGGAGAGGAAGGAGGGAGGGAGAAGGAGGGAAGGACGGAGGGAAAAGTGAGAGAGAGAGATGGAACGATAAAGGAGATTTTGCATCACAGGACAAAATCAAATCATACACAGCTCTTCTTTGATGAAGCATAGAAAGAAGCAACCTTCATCATGACCAGATGGAGTTCATGTTTTTTTAATAAAAGAGATATGATTTTCTAACATAAAAGAAGAAAAAGCACAGGCGGGGGAGTAAAACAGGTAACACAAAAGCTGTCCAATTTGAGAAGTACTGTCATCAAGGAGAGTATGAATTGCTTAGGGAAGAATTTTAAAAGAGCCCCAGTGCAGAGATTCAGAATGAAGGAGAAAATAAAAAGCCTTGTTTTATTGTAACTAAAGAAGTGAAACCCTGAATGGCAAAAGCCCTTCAAGTAATCCTTTTCCTATGCATGCTTGCTGCTCACAAACATCCATCTGGTTGATCCTGTTGAGAGTTTAGTGGAGGAGAGTGCCACCATCTGCTTGATTTCAGTAATAGCAAGTCCAGCAGGATGCTACAGGGGAGGCTCCTGTTGTGGTGTGGTGTGGTGTGGTGTGGTGTGGTGTGTCGTGTTCCAAGCAGTCAATGCTGGGTTGTTTGATAACAGCCAATTTTAAGAGATGTAAATGAGTATAAAAGTAGTGGATAGATTCACATTCTAGGGATAATTTTCTTATAAAAATTCATTCTTTCCTATGTGGTCAGGCAGAGAAAAACTTCAACAAAGATAATTACAGCATATTAATTTACTCTTTGTGAATCCTGGCTAGAAATTTTGGGGGGTTAAGCTTGTGTGTTTAATAGAGAAACAGTGTTAATTATTCATAATAAATAGGTATCTGATTTAAGCTATCTTGTCATGTCATTAAATTAATCATGAATATGTATTTGTGAAACATTTTCATCATATCTCATGATTTACAGATGCTTCTGCAAATGCCTATAATACAGTCTTTCATTAACATTGCTGAGCTAAATGCATTTTCAAGAAAGAAGTCTTTAAAATAACATGAGATGTAAGCAAAATAACTAAACTGAATTTTAACATGGAAATTTGTGTAATGAGGATTATGAGAAAAATATTCATGAAGCACAAAATGAGAAGACTATTATTCAAATAAAACAGAAAGAGCTTCTATATTTATATGCAGGCAAATGCCAAAAAAGGAAAAATAAAACATTTGAGAAAGGAAATAAAATGGCTTCAAGTTTTTCCTTTCAATATAAGATGTGTATAAGAGACAGAAGTTACATATATTCCACTATATATTACAATTATTTTTTAAAATAGATAAATGCAGAGATGTGTATAAGAGACAGCTTCTATATTTATATGCAGGCAAATGCCAAAAAAGGAAAAATAAAACATTTGAGAAAGGAAATAAAATGGCTTCAAGTTTTTCCTTTCAATATAAGCAATAGTTTAATGTCTAGAAAGTTAGGAGGGTTTTTCCCATTTCATTTAAGTCATATTTGTTAATAGAATGAAAGTAGAAATTGAACGGTTATAATTCACATGTATATTAATACATACACATAGTGCTGCCAATTTCAATTAATACTATTAGTATTTGAAAAATGGATAAGAATGAATTAGATTATCTACTAAACTAATTCACTCTAAAGCATTTGGTTTAGATAACTTCGTTCATGTAAATCAATTTATTTCTGAGAACCCAAAGAAAGGGAGAGGATGAAATAGAGATGACATTTTCTGAAATATCTTACCAATGAAAACTGAAAAATGAATGAGTTATATGCCTTTATTTTCTTTATTGCCCAGTCAAATAGTTATCAAGAACCCATTCTGTGAGTAATGAATAGATGAGACATCTTGTTAGGTTCTGTTCAGTGTAATCATACAGTGAAACATAGGGTAACCATCTCCTCTGGACCATCCTTAGGCAAAACTACAAAATACATTAAACTGAAATGCTATGAATACTATCACTACCCAAGTCCCCAGGTTCTGGGGTCTTTTCAACCCTCCCACACTCAGGTCAGGCTGTAGTCTCAGGAGCTTTCCTGAAGTTCTTTTTCAAATCCAGCATTTGTAAATTTGTCCCATTTTCTCGGGGAGGGGGCGGCTTCCTATGTCACTGGCTAGTTAACTGAGAAGATTGATTCCAGCTGTGACAGATAATACCAGGCTTGTTAAATTTCATTCTAGGCTGGGAAGGCGGCCAAAGCCACAGGACAAATATGGAACATTAGCATTGATTTTAAGCACTTTCAAAATACTTTCATATATATAATCCCAATTTTTGCCTCAGAAAAATCTTGTTAAAGACTGATGTCTCTCCTTCTTGAAAACCTGAATTCAAATTATATTACCTTAAATATAATGCATTGATGGGTGCTTGCGTGTGTGTTAAGTCACTTCAGTCATGTCCGACCCTTTGAGACCCCATGGACTGTAGCCTGCCAGACTTCTCTGTCCCTGTGATTTTCCAGGCAAAAACACTGGAGTAGGTTGCCATGCCCTCCTCTGGGGGATCTTCCCAACCCTGGAATCTTCATCTCTTTTGTCTCCTGCATTGGCAGGAGGACTCTCTACCACTAGCACCACCTGGGAAGTCCATAATGCATCGGTATTTGTCTTTAAAATATTCATGTATTACAAGCTGAGAACAAACAATTGTTTCAAGAAATTATAGAATTATTCTTTAGTGTAAATTTTCTGTTATTTTGAAAAATGAGAGGTTATTTGATAAGGTACCTATGAACTATGAGGAAAAGTTTTGTTTCTTCTGAGAATATCTGCTTAGAAATAACTAAGAAATAACTCAGGAATAACTGCTCAGTTTTATCCTATATTAAGCCATCAGTTGAGTGGTTAATCAGAATCCCAGTTGGAACGACAATAAAAAATACTGGAGAAGAATGTTCAATGAACATTGACAAGTAATCATGAAGTAGAATAATGTCTATTTCATAAACATATTTGGAAGAAGTACTGTACTCCAAGAGTATATGTATTTTAAAGTTTTACAGGGACAAATAAATAAATCTTCACCACATTACAATGAGAAAAGACCAGATTCAAATTTGGACAATTTGGAGCTATCTTAATAGTCCGTTCAATCACAGCACAGTTCATTAAGTAGATTGTGCCACGTTAAGATGGACTTAGAAGCTAGAAGCTAAATCAACTGAAAAACAGCTGATTTGTTGATATGACCAGGCACAGGCTTTGAAAGTGTTGTAATTTCCCCAGACTTTTGTAAGGACTATTTCACTTGATAGAACTTTGCTAATCCAGATATATGGAAATTATACTAAAGCTCATATTTTGCATTATCTGTGAAGAAAGGACAGGCTTAGCAAATTCACAGCTGAAGAAGATTCTAGAAATGTTTAATCTATTTGCAACTGTTTTCAAATACTGTGGTAGTAACCATTTGTACTACTGAGGCAATTAATTTGCTATTAAATAATTACAGATAGATGTGTCTTTCTTCCTTGGAATCAGCAAGATCTCTGTTTGGTAGGGTTTTTCACTTAGTTTGAAGGACTGAATGTACTTGGAAATAAGGTTGAGCTTTTTAAACAAACAAGGAAAACTTCAATTTCATGTGGCTGATTATTCCCCAGATTTGGGTATCTCACTCATTTAATTCACTCTATGGAACATAACAGTACCTAGCATAAAGCTCTATTGCAAAATAATTAATTTATAAAACAGGTGTAAAACCTACTTCTTCTATTCCTTAGTCTCACTATTTAAAAAATAGGCTCGTATGATCTATAATTCAAATACTACACCAGTTCCCTAAGTGGCTAAATTTTACCAAGCTTTACTACAGGAGGGCAAAATTGGTTTATGTATGTTTAAAAGTGATAAATTATTTATCTTTAATGTTAAACACACTACACTCGCAAGCATCATTGAAGATAGAATCCAAGAGGGACAGGAGTTTTTGGTTAGTTTAAATACAGTCGGCTATTTCCCTGTTTGCTGTTTTTGGCAGTGTACATGGTTTTCTTCCAGTTATATGGGATCTCATTCTAAAAATCATATTTGTAATGCCAACTTCCATAGAACCCAGGTGCTTAGTAATATTGGATTTAGATGAGCAATCAACATTACTGTGATTGTGGCATAACTTTGAAGTATTTTTCTTCTACCATAATAGTTCTCTACTTTAGTACCTATTTTCCTTTATATTGGCCCAAGTTTATTAAGAATAATAGAAGAAAATATTTAGTAAATGGTGGTAGCCAAAGATAAAGGAATGAAGGGAGGAAGAAGGAAAAAGAAGAGAAAAAATGGGGCAAGTGGGAGGGAGGAGTAAAAAACAGAGAGATGAAAAATAGAGAAAATAGAATTGGGAATAAACAAATGAGAACTAATTAAAATTAAAAGCTTTTGCACAGCCAAGGAAACCATAAAGAAAGTGAAGAGACAGCCCACAGAATGGGAGCATCATTTGTAAATGATGCAGCAAACAAAGGATTAATTTCCAAAATATACAAGCAGTTCATACAACTCAGTGTCAAAAAACAGACAACCCAATCAAAAAGTAGACAGAAGATCTAAATCAACATTTCCCCCAAAGATATACAGATGGCCAACAGGCACATGTAAAGATGCTCAACATCACTAATTATTAGAGAAATGAAAATCAAATCTATGAAGTATCATCCCACATTAGTCAGAATGACCATCATCAAAAAGTCTACAAATAATAAGTTCTGGAGAGGATGTGAAGAAAAAGGAAGCTTCCTATACTGTTGGTGGGAATGTAAATTGGTACAGCCACTTTGCAGAATGGTATGGTGTTTCCCAAAAAAAAAACTAAAAATAGAGCTACCATATGATTCTGCAGTCCCACTCCTGAGCATATATTTGGAGAAAACTGTAATTCAAAGATACTTGCACCCTAACATTCAAAGCAACATTATTTACAATAGCCAAGACATGTGAAATCTAAAACAAAAATACAAAGAACTTACTTCCAAAGCAGAAATAGACCCACAGACATAAAAAAAAAAGCATACACCTTAAGGTTACCAAAGGGGATAGAGGTGGGGGAGTATAAATTAAGAAGATGAGATTAACGTATACACACTACTATGCATGAAATAGATAACTTACAAAGATCTACTGTATAGCACAGGAAACTATACTCAATATTCTGTAATAACCTATAAGGAAAAAGAATATGTGTATGTATGTATACATATATATATGTATAAGTGAAACACTGGGCTGTACACTTGAAACTAACACAACGTTGTAAATCAACAATACTTGTTTTTTCAAATATGCAAAAAAAATAGAATTGGGTATTGTTAGTATCGTTACAGGCTTTTGAGAGGCACCTGCAGTTTATCTAAATATGAAAACCAGTGTTACACTATTGGGAGAGAAGAGATTCATGACTGAAAGGGACCCTAATAGGGCTTCGAGGTGCTGGTAATATACTGTTACTGCATCTGCTTACTGGTTATGTAGGTAGATTCAATTTGTAACAATTCATCAAGCCTACACATATGATATGTGTACTTTTGATATATTATATTTCACTAAAATACTTTAAAATAAAACATGTGCTACAAGGGAACATGTATTACTTTCCATCTGTTTTAAGTTTACCTGGACAAAGTGACTTTGAAAGTGACTTCAGGCCATCGATCAACTTCGTAGTTAAATAAGATCTTTTCTTATTGAAGAAAACTGCTAAGCTTAGGTTTCAGTTAACTGGCTCTAGCTTTTTCATAACTTAGTTGTCTTAGACAAGTGACCTTATGTCTGCAAAATCTCAGTTTTCTGTTTTGAAAAATGTTATAGGATCATTTAATGAAATATTAATTCTAATCTTGTTTTTTCTGAGGTAGGATGGACAGCCATATTCTAGGCTTCCTAACCACCTTCTTTGAGTTTCAAGATCCATTCTTAAGAAGATTTCTCAAACCAGTCCTTGTTTGAAAGAACCATTTTTTTTTTTAATAAAGGAACATGCAATTATATCATAGCTGTGAAGATGGAGGGAAGTCAGAGCATTTTGAGGTAGAAGGAAGAAATAGTTGGAACTCTGTCTAAATCAAGTGGAATCCTAGCAGGTTCTGTGATCTACTGAGTTCTGGTTATACTCCTTAGTTCTCAGCAAACAGCAAAATCCCCGTGGGTCTGTCCACAGTATCATCGCTAACCCTCAGAGCAGTTTCTCAGCTTTGGTCTGTTGATATATTGGGCTGGATAATTCTTTGTTGTCAGGAGCTGTCCTGGCACTGCCAGATGTTTAGCGGCATCCCTGACTTATACTCACTAGATGCCATTAGCACCTCCCCTCCAAACTGTGATGACTAAAAATGTCTCCTATTATTGCCAAATGCCTCCTGAAGCGCCAAATCCCTTTCACCCTGTGGAGAACCACTGGCTTACAGTAAATGTCAGAAGCTGAATTCAATATTGAAAGAATGGAGGGCATTCTCTAAGCTGCAAAGTCACCTGCCTTTAAATGGGTCTCTAAAATTGAATAATAAGCACATATAATGATGTACATACAGACTAAGTCCAGCTTCTCTAGACTAAACCTCAAGTTTATATCAGTCCCAAGGGTTGTGGGTGGTTCTTCAAACCCTGGCAGGTAGTGATTAAGCTAGAATTGATTTGCTTTAGAAAACTAAAGAAATGTAACAATTATTGTATGTAAGTGTTATGGTGCCAGTTTGTACCTCTTATGTGTTAAAAAAAAAAACAAAAACAAAAACAAAACACCCTAGCAATGTTCCTAGTATATTGCAAAAAGCCAACAAATTAAATGTGTTAGTATCATCCCTATTTTATAGATGAAAATGAATGACAAAGAACATAAACAACCCTTCAAAGCAACAGAGCTAATAAGCAAAATGGATACTGAAATGAATTACTTCTTGTGGCCTTACTCCTTGTACATCGTTGCCCATGTTAAAGGCTAATTTTGTTGGAGAGCCTAGAAAGTACCACTTTATCTCCTCTCAGTTCAACTCAGAAAATATAGTCATCCATTATGATCCTAACACCCGTTTTAGTGATTTCAGGATACATGGCAAACATATAACCCAATTTAATTTTTTTGGAATGAAGTATTAAAATGATGTATATAGACTACAGGCACTAAAAACATTCTGAAAAACTCAAAATGGATTGAGGTAGGTGAGGAAAGTACCATGGGATTTTAGGTAGAAACTTAAGAATAGGTAAAACAAGTAGAGAAAATTTAGGGAGAGGCTTAGAGATCAGGAAAACAACATATATATTTCTGTGCAAAAAGATCCCACAATCTGGCACAGACATTTAATCTTTAGCCTCTGCTCTCTTTACAGCCCCCACAACTTTTGCTCTCCAGACACAGTCAAGCCTGCAAATACTATCCTTCAGACATGTCAAACCCTCTCTAGATTCACATCTTTGGTACAGGCTGCTCGCCTGACCTGCAATCACTCTGCTCACTCTGAGCTCTTAATTAAAAAATTTTTTCCCTTCAAATTCAAAATTCAAATTTACCTCCTCATATTTCCTAAGAAAATGCCAGCAACTTCCTCTTCTCTATTCCCAACACCATCATAGCACTTAGTATATTGTCTGGTTGATTATTTGTGCTATATGTGCCTATACGTGCTCCTAAGCATGTGTCCAATGCAAATCTCTGATAAGTATACCTGTATTAATCCAGCATGACTCAGAATTTTGTTCTACCTTTTAACTGATCACCATCAAAGTCCACTTATACAAATATTTAGCAGACCTTTTAAATTCATTTTAATTGCACAACTAAGATATAATTTCCTTTTACATTTTCAAAAGCATTATATCTAAATCTAAAGTCCACTTTGACCTCCTCAGTCATAGAATCATTTCCCAATCCTCTAGGTAATCAATATTATGTCTTTGGTGCATATCTCCTTTTTTAAAAAAACTTCAATTAGTGTATGTGTGTGCTGTTTTAAATTATTTTATCTATTTGTTTTTATTTAAAGGTTATCATATTCCATGAACTGTACAATATAAAACTTTTAGTGTAATCTATGTTGATAGTTATATATTGTATATTTTAATTCATAGACAGTATTCCATAAAATGTACATTTTGTCTCTTAAACTTCTTTGGAAAGTCATGTAGTTTGTTTTTAATATTTTGATAATTTAAATAATGCTGCAGCAGACATTCTTTTGCCCTCAGGCAGATATCTAGAAATAGAATTGCAAGGTCACAGGCTTGGAAAATTTACTTTTAATTATACTTCCAAATTTCTACCTAATGTGAGTAAATCAATGTTTTCATACTCTAAAAATAGCTTAGAATGAATCTGCTTTCTACATTTTTTTCGTGACACATTATCAGACTTTTTAAAACTTTTGCATAAAATAATCTCACTTTGTTTTTATATACATTTCTATAACTAGATTGAGTTGGAGAGGGCTGATATTTTTCCTAATATTGAATATTGCCATTTATGAACATAGCACATTTCTCCTTTTAGTTATATCTATATGAATCACTGAATAAGGTTTTATTACTTTCTCCGTAAACATCTTGCATTTTTTATTTTTATTTTTTAAACA
>SJYT01076837.1:0-47398 GCA_006410635.1 Cephalophus harveyi | reverse complement strand
ATATATTTTGATTTTTAGTTTTTTACTGATGAAAACTAAATTGATTTTGCATGGCGAATTTTATCCAGCCAACTTGCTGAGTTTTTTTTTATCAGTTCCATTGTTTATTAGTTGATTCTCTTAAATGTTCTAGGAAGAACATTATCTTTGTAATCTTTGAGCCATTTTTTTCTTTTGCTATTTTACTATTAGTCTCCAGTATAACAATCAATAATAGAAATGGTCAAAGAAATTCTGTTATTTCTGCTGTTACTGAGCATGTGTTTAATATTTCATTATTAAATGTGAATTTTGCATCAGTTTTTACCAGATGGTACTTAATGAATTAAGAAAATTTCTACTTCTCATTTTTTGAGTTGTTACTATGAATGCATGTTAGATTTTATAAAATTCTTAATCAACATCCATGCAAATAATCATATAATTTTCTCCTCAAGTCTGTTAATAAAGAAAATTACCTTGATAGAGTTTCTCATTTTGACCCATCTTTTCAATGCATAGATAAGCTTTCTTGGTCAGTATATCATAAAGTATTGCATTCAGCTACTAGTATGAGAGACCTGGCTATGGTGAATTAAATACACAAGGGCTCATATTCCCGACATAATCAGGTCTAGAGTAAAGCAGTTGCTGGCACTGGTTCAGCAGTTTAAGGATATAAGGGGGGAAGTCTCTGTCTTCTTGTTTTTCCTTGTAATCCCAAGATTACCACTAGAAATGTAAGCATCGTGTCCTCATTAGAGGCAGGAAAAATGAGGGGAGGAGTTAGAGGGAAGGGATTTGAGTAATGATAGTTTCCCAGAAGTCCTAACCCTAAGTTTCTCTTTGCATTTTGTTATCAGTCCAACCTCCAAACGATTGAGAGAAATATAATTTTTAAGCTGGTTATATTAGTGATTGGATTAAAATGAGGGGATTGTTACTAGGGAAGAAGAAAGCTGAGTATTTAGTAGATAGCTGATTATCCTCTCTATGTTTAGTCCTGTCTGACTCTTTGTGACCCCATGGACTGTAGCCTACCAGGCTTCTCAGTCCATGGGATTTTCCGGGCAAGAGTACTGGAGTGGGTTGCCATTTCCTTCACCAATGTTTGTAATACATTGTCCTTTTAACACATTGCTTGATTTGATTGGCTAATAGTTTATTTGTAATTTGGCACTATCACTGGTACAACCCTTAGAGCTTATTCAGATCTCACCAGTTATAAGCACATTCATTTATGTGTGGGAGGAGGGGTATAGCTCTGCACAATTCTATCACATGCATAAGTAATCACTACAACAATCAGGATACTTAATTGAACCGTTATGATAAGACTCCTCTATTCAACTTTTTTACAGCCACACTCACTTCTGCCTCTGCATCTTAACCTTCAACAATCACTAATTTGTTTTGCATCCATGTGTTTGCTACTTCACGAGTGTTATATGAATGGAACCATGCAGTATATATCCTTTTGGTACTAGATGTTTTTCTCAACATAATGTCCTTTACGTTCATGCAAGTTATTGCAGCTTTCAATAGCAAGTTATTCCTAAGTAGTGTTCTATGGCACAGATGAATCTTGCTTTCTTAATCATACAATAATTAATTGGATGTAGGACATTTGGGTAGTTTCTGGTTTGGGACTACTATATTAAAGCTGCTAAGAATATTCATGTCCAAGTTTTTACAAGGAAAACAGTTTTCATTACTTTGGCATATGTATACAATATATATGCCATTTCTAGATCAAGTGGTAATCCATTTTTTAATTTTAAAGGGAACTAGAAGACTCTTTTCCACAGTGCTTGCAATATTTTATCCTATTAGAGATGTAGGAGAGATTTGGTTTTCAACATCCTCACCAATATTTGGTATTATCACTATTTTTAACTTGGTTCTTCTGACAGTTGGTTGGTTTTAATTTGCATTTATTTAACTAACTATTTCTGCTTCATTGACTATGCCAAAGCCTTTGACTGTGTGGATCACAATCAACTGTGGAAAATTCTGAAAGAGATGGGAGTACCAGATCACCTGACCTGCCTCTTGAGAAACCTATATGCAGGTCAGGAAGCAACAGTTAGAACTGGACATGGTACAAGAGACTGGTTCCAAAGAGGAAAAGGAGTACGTCAAGGCTGTATATTGTCACCCTGCTTATTTAACTTCTATGCAGAGTACATCATGAGAAACGCTGGGCTGGAAGAAGCACAAGCTGGAATCAAGATTGCCGGGAGAAATATCAATAACCTCAGATATGCAGATGACACCACCCTTATGGCAGAAAGTAAAGAAGAACTAAAAAACCTCTTGATGAAAGTGAAAGAGGAGAGCGAAAAAGTTGGCTTAAAGCTCAAGATTCAGAAAACGAAGATCATGGCATCTGGTCCCATCACTTCATGGGAAATAGATGGGGAAACAGTGGAAACAGTGTCAGACTTTATTTTTTGGGGCTCCAAAATCACTGCAGATGGTGACTGCAGCCATAATATTAAAAGAGACTTACTCCTTGGAAGAAAAGTTATGACCAACCTAGACAGCATATTCAAAAGCAGAGACATTACTTTGCTGACTAAGGTCCGTCTAGTCAAGGCTATGGTTTTTCCAGTAGTCATGTATGGATGTGAGAGTTGGACTGTGAAGAAGGCTGAGTGCCGAAGAATTGATGCTTTTGAAGTGTGGTGTTGGAGAAGACTCTTGAGAGTCCCTTGGCCTGCAAGGAGATCCAACCAGTCCATCCTAAAGGAGATCAGTCCTGGGTGTCCTTTGGAAGGAATGATGCTAAAGCTGAAGCTGCAGTACTGTGGCCACCTCATGCGAAGAGTTGACTCGTTGAAAAAGACTCTGATGCTGGGAGAGATTGCCGGCAGGAGGAGAAGGGGACAACAGAGGATGAGATGGCTGGATGGCATCACTGACTCAATGGACATGAGTCTCAGTGAAGTCTGGGAGTTGGTGATGGACAGGGAGGCCTGGCATGCTACAATTCATGGGGTCGCAAAGAGTCAGACATGACTGAGCGACTGAACTGAACTAAACTGAACTGACTAATGATGTTGAACATATTTTTATGCACTTATTTTCCATCTTCGTATTTTCTTTTGAAAAGTGTCAGTTCCAGTCTTTTGCCTTCTTTCTAATTTGATTGATGTTTTTTAAATATTGAAGTCTGAGAGTTCTTTATGTTCTAGATGCAAGTCCTTTATCAGGTATGTGCTTTACAGATATTTCTCTCACTGTGTGATGTGTTTTATTATCCTCTTAAAAGAGTCTTCCACAGAATAAAAAATTTAATTTCGACAATCAATTTTAAAAATTTTATGGATCATGCTTTTTGGTATCAAGTCTAAGAACTCTTTGCCAGATGTCAGCAAGAATGGTATAATAAGGAGCTCCAACAATCTTCTCCTTCTTAAAAGCAGTGATAACATACAAACTTGTCAAAATCAACATTTTCAGAAATGTGGAAATTAGCCAAAGACATTCAATAACCTGTAGGTTGTTTATTCAAAAAAATTGACTGAATCTTGATAATAAGAGTGAACTTTGTGCTATTTTTGGAGAAGGAAATGGCAACCCACTCCAGTGTTCTTGCCTGGAGAATCTCAGGGACGGGGGAGCCTGGCAGGCTCCTAGTCTTGTGACTCTTTGTCAACCCCACAGTAGCTCTGAAAACCAATGCTCCACCAGCTTACTGAAAGCAACAGCCTAACAGCCTAGAAGGTGAAATAACAGTACGATCACATTTAAAACCCAATTCCCAGATAAGTGTCATTATTCAACCTGTCTGGCAGTTTTCTGGGCAATCCCAACAGTAAGGCTTACCTTTCTTTGGCCTGACAGAGAGCTGGTCCAATGTAGAGAGCCTTTTCCCTAGAGATATTTGTCGGAAACAATCAGCCACAATTGTTTAATTGTTTAATATCCCAACTGCTTAGGCAGCAATGGAAATTGACACAAACATCAAACAGGTCAAAAATCTCAAAAGGGAAAGTTTTGAATGAGATATATGTAGATGACTTTGAAGAGCTCTAAAATATTCCTAGAAATCTGGAAGGCCATGTGCATGCAAAAGGCTCTGGGAACAGCTGTGAAAGAGCTGAGAGGGCCCTGAGCTCTCCACCTCTGAATGTGAAGTTCTGCACACATAGGAATTAAAAGTTAAGGTAGACTTGTAAACTTCATGTCTGACATTAAATCAGTGCCTCCCCCAAACCACACAAAGACTTTGTTCATAATCTGAAAGACTTGTTGCTTCATGCATTAAAAGAAATCTGTCCAGTTATTAGCTAGCCATTAAGCTAACTGAGCACAGACATCGCTGGCCACACGCTAAAAAGAATACAGACCTAAAAGAATTTATCCAGGAAAGCTGCTAAACAAGCAAACAACAAAAAGACAATAACAACTGCAAACAACAATAACGAACTTTTTAATGTTTAAATGTCTAGTTTTCGAAAGAAATTAATAAAACATGTAGAGAAATGAGAAAGTATGGCTCTTACTAGGAGGAAAAAAACAATCAATTGATAAAAATTTCCCGAGGGTACTAAGTCATTGGATTTACTGGACAAAAACTTTAAATGAGCTATTTTAAATACGTTCAAAGAACAAAAAGAAACCATATCTAAAGAATTAAAGGAAAATGTGCTTCTGTGCCTGTCTAATAAATTTTTGTTTTACTCCAGACATTGTGTATACAAGGACAATGGAGACTGACTGTAAGATTTTGCAGAGTTTTTGTTTTTTTTTTTTTTTCCCTCAGAGACTATGAAAGTCTTTCCTCTGTGGTAGCTAAGATTATTATTGATTATTTAAATTCTTCTTAAGGATCAAGTTGGTCTTATGCTGTTCCTTAGTTTTGATTAGGTCAGTTTCTCCAGTTGTGTTCTCTGCATCTAATCTCTCTCCGTTCAGTTCAGTTTAGTTGCTCAGTCGTGTCCGACTCTTTGCGACCCCATGAATCGCAGCACGCCAGGCCTCCCTGCCCATCACCAGCTCCCGGAGTTCACTCAGACTCACGTCCATCGAGTCAGTGATGCCATCTAGCCATCTCATCCTCTGTCATCCCCTTGTCCTCCTGCCCCCAATCCCTCCTAGCATCAAAGTCTTTTCCAATGAGTCAACTCTTCACATGAGGTGTCCAGAGTACTGGAGTTTCAGCTTTAGTATCATTCCTTCCAAAGAAATCCCAGGGTTGATCTCCTTCAGAATGGACTGGTTGTATCTCACACATCTGTTTTTCAGTATAGTCACTTTTTGACCTGGGAGAGGGTAACTGTACTTTTGAGTCATTTAGTTCACCTTTGAATTCAACTTAGTTAGGGTCTTAGAATCCAGTTATCATATGAATGCATGAAAGTGTCCCTCCACTTTGAACCCCCTTTTATTTTCTTTGTAGAATTTGGGAGGAGAGAGCATGTATTGATAAAATTGTGGGACTAATCAATTCATTTGGGCAATTAGGGCTCCAGATCTTAATATGTTTCCCCAACCCAGTTAACTCCTCCTCATTCCTGATGCTGAGGAAGACTGAGGGCAGGAGGAGAAGGGGGCCACAGAGGATGAAGTGGTTGAATGGCATCACCCACTCAATGGTTATGAGTTTGAGAAAACTTCAGGAGACGGTGAAGGACAGGGAAGCCTGGTGTGTTGCAGTCCATGGGACTGCAGAGTTGTACACGACTTAGCGACAGAAAAAGAACAATCCATCTCAAGCAGACTGATTTTTGACCTGGTTGAACTCAGGCAAGATGTTCACCTCCAGCTGTAGAATTTTCCTCAGCTCCGTACACACCTATGAAGGGTTTGTTCTTCACCTAAGAAGTGGCTATTGCTGTTGGTGTCACCACGGAAGCAAAATTATCACAAGCATCCTACGTGCTAATCAAAAGAGAACTCTCAGTTTACTTATTGTTTATTTTTTTATTTTCTAATATATTTAAGTTCTACATTTTTCTCAAGGCTAAAATGTCCTACACTGTTTATACATAAGTAGTTAACCATTATTTATTCTAAATCTAAATGTTAGCAATTTCATTTTGATGTTCTCTTTGACCCATCACTTTTTTTCAAGTTTTTACAACACTGCTATTGCATAAGATGTTTGGCTTTCGTTTTGTTGTCTGAGTGACTGAGCACACACACATCAGACCTTTATATTTATTGCATTTTCATCAAGGCATACAATTCATTGGTTTCTCAATTTTGGGAAAATTTTTCCAAATTATGACTCTAGTACATGATTACTTTTAAAGTCTTTTAAAATTCTTGAATGCTTAAAAAACTATAGCATCTATTTTATGTGTAAATAATTCTGAGTAACTACCAATTAGATCATACTCAAGTATTCTTGCCTGGAGAATCCCAGGGACAGGGGAGCCTGGTGGGCTGCCGTCTACGGGGTCACACAGAGTTGGACACGACTGAAGTGACTTCACAGCAGCAGCATTTATAATATCTAAAACATCTAGAGTTTTACTTACTTCACAGTTATTAATCTGAGAGAGATATTTTAAAATCTGTTAATATAACTTTTTGTCATTTTTTCATTGTATTTTATGAGTTTATTTTGTAAGGACCATGGCTATTGTATTATTTTAAGGCAGAGGGTTCCTTTTATGGAAAAAAAGGATGCCTTACCTTTATCCTTTTAATGCTTTGTACCTTGAGTTATTTTCTCTATGTTAGTACTTGCTAGATTTTTTTTTTTCCATCATCCTGTGTCACTTTGTTTCAGACATATGTCTGGAAAATAAAATGTAGCTTTATTTCTGACACAAACAACAAATATTCTTTAGCCAAACACTATTTATTGTTATTGTTAATTTATTTGAGCTTATTCTTGCCATTTTGTTTCATGTTTCATATTTATGGTACTCTTTTTCCTTCTCATTTTTAACATTTCTGTCTTTTATTGGCCTGATTACATTTTTTTTGTTCCATTTACTTCTCTGTACGTTTTACAGTCTATTTCTACAACAATGGTTTGCTTTAAAATGTTAATACACATGCAGGATCGGAATTTTTAATACATCAAGGTTTAATCTTTTTTCAGTCTCCCTCGTATAAACTTGTATGCCATCTTGAAGCCAGATGTCTTTCCCAGATATGTGAGGTTATACTTCGCTGAAATTTTGGGGGAGATACATTTTATTCACATGTCAGTAATCATTTATGCCTTTAAAATTCTCTTCCCCAGATCTGCATTTCAGCTCCCAATGCTTTGCTGACTTTGTACTTTGGTTCCTGACCTGGTAAAAATGGCAGTGAGATAAGAGGGAAATGTCTCACCAACTTAGTGAGACAGATATTCTGAGCCAAAATTGTGGCAATTAATAAAAAGGAAAGCAAATGAGTAAGTAGTTTGACAAGCAAATTTTCAGGTTAAGACAATTACTTGCTACATGCTTAAAATTCAACAGGAAAATGTTTCAAGGAAAATATATCTTCCTGCAGGTTGTTCATAAGAATGACAGTGCAACAGCCCTAATATTCTAAGAAGTAACCCAAAACTGAGAGATTCAAGGCACATTTACCAAGTACCTATGACAGTCCAAGGACTGTGCTATGGCCGGTTGTACGAGGTAAACAAAACAGGCATGGTCTGATAAGTGCACAAATGCGTTTGTAACAGGATGCCCCAGCAGAGACAGGATGTTCAAATTTTCTACTCTTTTCCATAAAGAAAGATGCCAGAAAAACAAATAGAATCATGGAAGAAAGTGTTTCCTTTCCCTAAACAATAAAGTTGGGGACCACAGAAGCAAGGAATTATTCTATTCAGTTTCCTGGGGGAAATTAATTAGACCTTTTGGTTCTAAGGCTTAAGACAAAATAGTTGTCTTACTCCTAAAGCATGAATTCCGCAGGGGTATGTTAAAATACATATAATTCCACATTCTCCATTCCCCTCCCGTGGCAAATGCGTGTTCATCAGAGCTACTGAAGGAACTCCTTTTCAGGGGTGGAGTTGATGTCTGTGCATACCAAGACAAAGCTTACTAGATGTTGCTGCTGCTGCTGCTAAGTCACTTCAGTCGTATCCGACTCTGTGCAACCCCAGAGATGGCAGCCCACCAGGCTCTCCCGTTCCTGGGATTCTCCAGGCAAGAAAACTGGAGTGGGTTGCCATTTCCTTCTCCAATGCATGAAAGTGAAAAGTGAAAGTGAAGTCACTCAGTCGTGTCCGACCCTCTGCGACCCCAAGGACTGCAGCCTTCCAGGCTCCTCCATCCATGGGATTTTCCAGGCAAGAGTACTGGAGTGGAGTGCCATTGCCTACTAGACGTTAGTCCTTTGGAAATGTTTAGGTTGAATAAAAGGCTGGAAAAGGAAATGGATATAGCACTATTTAAAGAGTATCAAATTAGCACATGACTGCAACATGAAATGGTAACAGGTGGGCCATGCCTTGCATTGATAAAAGATCTGCTTTCCGGCTGGGCTTATGAAGAGCTGTGAAAACAAGAATCATATATTTGTCGACATGAACAATTAATTAAACTAGTGTCATTAGCAAATAATTAAACCAGGAAAACTAAAGCCAATTCATTAATCATTTTAAATTAATTATGACAATGATGTTAATAGCAATTTATCATTTGCATTTGTATGAACAATTTAGAAAAGAAATATGTATATATCCCGAGACTTTGAAGTTGTTACTCACAAGATGTAATATGAATCAGAATCTCCTTGGGAGAGGAGACTTGTTAAAATGTAAATTATTGGGTCCCACCCCCAGAAATTTAAATTCATTAGTTGTGAAAGAGGCCCATGAACCTGGATTTAACAGCCTCTCTTCTCCCTGTACACACACACACACACACACACACACAGAACTGATTATTCTGAGGCAATTTATTGGGTAGATAACATTTGAAAACCATTTCTCAAGAACAAAACATTAATAAACATAAGAATTGTTACATTGTCTATTATGAGTTAGCATTTGTTTGAATATATTTTATTTAATTTTAAAATATTTCATTGTTAGACAATGAGATTTAATTATTTATAGATAGTTGTTGTTTAGTCACAGAGTCACGTCAGACTCTTTGCAACCCCATGGACTGTAGTACACCAGGCTTCCCTGTCCTTCATTACCTCCCGGAGTTTGCTCTGACTCATGTCCATTGAGTTGGTGATGCTATATAACTATCTTATCTTCTGCTGCTGCTGCTTAAAAATTGTCTTCAGTCTTGCCCAGCATCAGGGTCTTTTCCAAGAAGTCAGCTCTTCACATCAGGTGGCCAAAGTAATGAAGTATTAGCTGTATCCAACTCTTTGCAACCCCATCGACTATAGCCCACCAGGCTCCTCTGTCCATGGAATTCTCCAGGCAAGAATACTGGAGTGGGTACAAATTCGTTTCTCCAAGGGATCTTCCTAAATGAGAGATCGAACCTGGGTTTCCAGCATTGCAGGCAGATTCTTTACTGTCTGAGCCACAAGGGAAGCCCTCAAAGGAAATGAAAGTAAGGAGTAACAAAAAAAAAAAGTCAAATTTCTTAGTAAAAAACTAATAGTCAGATTTCTTACTCCTGAGGTATTGTTGTCACCTGAGCTGTCCATCTATAATTACGGCTTTCTTCAATAATCTCAGGTAGGTGAGAGCTTTAGGGACTCCTAAATTTTGCCATTCCCTTCTCCAGTGGACCACATTCTGTCAGCAGAGGAGAAAAGGAAAGATATAAGCATCTGAATTCAGAGTTCCAAAAGATACTAAGGAGAGATAAGAAAGCCTTCCTCAGTGATCAATGCAAAGAAATAGAGGAAAACAACAGAATGGGAAAGACTAGCAATCTTTTCAAGAAAATTAGAGATAACAAGGGAACATTTCATGCAAAGATGGGCTCGATAAAGGACAGAAATGGTATGGACCTAACAGAAGCAAAGATATTAAGAAGAGGTGACAAGAATACACAGAAGAACTGTACAAAAAAGATCTTCACGACCAAGATAATCACCATGGTGTGATCACTCACCTAGAGCCAGACATCCTGGAATGCGAAGTCAAGTGGGCCTTAGAAAGCATCACTATGAACAAAACTAGTGGAGGTGATGGAATTCCAGTTGAGCTATTTCAAATCCTGAAAGATGATGCTATGAAAGTGCTGCACTCAATATGCCAGCAAATTTGGAAAACTCAGCAGTGGCCACAGGACTGGAAAAGGTCCGTTTTCATTCCAATCTCAAAGAAAAGCAATGCCAAAGAACGTTCAAACTACCACACAATTGCACTCATCTCACATGCTATAAAGTAATGCTCAAAATTCTCCAAGCCAGGCTTCAGCAGTACGTGAACCGTGAACTCCCTGATGTTCAAGCTGGTTTTAGAAAAGGCAGAGGAACCAGAGATCAAATTGCCAACATCTGCTGGCAAAAGGCAGAGGAACCAGAGATCAAATTGCCAACATCTGCTGGAAATAGCAAGAGAGTTCCAGAAAAACATCTACTTCTGCTTTACTGACTATGCCAAAGCCTTTGACTGTGTGGATCACAATAAACTGTGGAAAATTCGGAAAGAGATGGGAATACAGACCACTGGACCTACCTCTTGAGAAACCTATATGCAGGTCAGGAAGCAACAGTTAGAACGGGACATGGAAAAAAGCCTGGTTCCAAATAGGAAAAGGAGTATGTCAAGGCTGTATATTGTCACCTTGCTTATTTAACTTATATGCAGAGTACATCATGAGAAATGCTGGACTGGAACAAGCACAAGCTGGGATCAAGATTGCCAGGAGAAATATCAATAACTGCAGATATGCAGATGACACCACCCTTATGGCAGAAAGTGAAGTGAAGTCGCTCAGTTGTGTCCGACTCTTTGTGCCCCCATGGACTGTAGCCTACCGGGCTCCTCCATCCATGGGATTTTCCAGGCAAGAGTACTGGAGTGGGTTGTCAGTGAAGAGGAACTAAAAAGCCTCTTGATGAAAGTGAAAGTGGAGAGAGAAAAAGCTGGCTTAAAGCTCAACATTCAGAAAATGAAGATCATGGCATCTGGTCCCATCAGTTCATGGGAAATAGATGGGGAAACAGTGGAAACAGTGTCAGACTTTATTTTGAGGGGCTCCAAAATCACTGCAGATGGTGACTGCAGCCATGAAATTAAAAGACGCTTACTTCTTGGAAGGAAAGTTATGACCAACCTAGACAGCATATTGAAAAGCAGAGACATTACTTTGCCAACGAAGGTCCGTCTAGTCAAGGCTATGGTTTTTCTAGTGGTCATGTATGGATGTGAGAGTTGGACTGTGAAGAAAGCTGAGCACCAAAGAATCGATGCTTTTGAACTGTGGTGTTGGAGAAGACTCTTGAGAGTCCCTTGGACTGCAAGGAGGTCCAACCAGTCCATCCTAAAGGACATCGGTCCTGTGTGTTCATTGGAAGGACTGATGCTGAAGCTGAAACTCCAGTACTTTGGCCACCTCATGCGAAGAGTTGACTCGTTGGAAAAGACCCTGATGCTGGGAGGGATTAGGGCAGAAGGAGAAGGGAACAACAGAGGATGAGATGGGTGGATGGCATCACTGACTCGATGGACGTGAGTCTGAGTGAACTCTGGGAGATGGTGATGGACAGGGAGGCCTGGTGTGCTGCGATTCATGGGGTTGCAGAGAGTCAAACACGACTGAGCAACTGAACTGACTAACTGGACAAATTTTAAACTAGGTTGTATATCATAATAAAAGCCATTTTCAAACGAATTCTGCCATAATTACTTATTAGCAGGCAATCATAAATATACTAAACAATCTATTCTTTCCAAGTTAATTAAGTCCTATTTCTCTACTCTTAAGAAACTGTGATAAGTACTTTGCATGAAGTACCTCTATTGGAGGCAGATGCTTCAGTTTCTAACAACATGATCAGATATTTAGTCAGATGGGGAACAGAATTCTCATGCCTAAATGAACTAGCATTAACAACTATAATAAATATTTCAAGATAAAATTATAATGGAGATTTTAAAAATTAACCAATTTCTATGCTTATAAAGTTGGTGAATAAAAACAATCTGGTTGAAATGAAGGGAAGTAAAACATAATTGTAAACTATATAAAAGGCAAAACAGAAGAGTATCCTTGGAGGCGAGATCTCCTTTCTGAAGAATCTTGAAATGCTGTTCAGGCAACAGGCCAGATACTTGTACATTGCTTAGCAATCTAATTTAGGATTACAAATATGGATGTCAGAGGTAACAGAAATTTTAAAGCTGTCAGTTTCCTGACCACAAGCTTCCATATGTACCATTTCCTAAAATCAGGTTGATTCTTCTTTTCTCACCTACCCTGCATCCATCCGTAATCTAACATGGTACATTGCCCCGAGGACATCAAATCTGGATATTTAACAAAGAGGCAGTTATACAGTAGTGTTTCAGGGAAGTGTTCTTTAAATATAAATCAATGCAACTGACTGTAACATTCTTTATTTTTTTTTTTTTTTGTAATCGTTTTCTGTTTTTGTTATTAGGGCAATGCTTTCTCATTGAGTAAGTTAGCCTGTGTCCCCCTTTCCTCTATTTTCTGAAAACTTTGGTATGAGAGTGGTATTATTCCTTATGAAATGTTTCACAAAATTTACTGTTAAATCCATTTGTGACAGAATCTCCTTGTGAAAGACTTTTTACTTGTAAACTCAATTTTTTTAAGAAGACATAAGTATTAAGATTTTCTATTTTTTAATAGAAAGCTGTTTTTAAGACTTTTTTGGAACAGTGCTTTTGTTCTGGAATTTAACCATCTACTAATACATGCCTCTTTCAGGGGTCTCTTTTGAATGCTTAGGGTATTTTCCAAAGATTCTCTTTTTTGACTGACTGGGATGCACATGTCCAGCTCTGTGTGAGCTTTGTGAAATATTCAGTTTACACCTTATTGGTTACTCTTTGAGCAAACATGAAGATTTATGGAGGCATTTCTCTGCATGGATCCCTCTTCTTTGTGACAATGACTTACAGATTTCCAGCTACTTCTGCCTCCCAGAACTCTGATCACCTTCTTTTCTGCTCGTTCTTAACCACTTCCTACTGTTTTGGTTCCACTTCCCTGTGTCATGTGTCAGAAACATCTCCACACAAAAAGCTGGGCAGATAGTAAGACATGCTAAGATAGGTTATACCTTGTTTTATACAATACTACAGGATTTTCAGGACACTTTTCTAATAGTAGTTTACCTAAGCCAGTTTCGGTTACTATTTATCTGATAAAAATGCTTTCACTTATTAAAAAGTTTTGAGTCTTGTATGTCTTTATTCTTTAGCTCTTTCTTTTGTATACAACATATATCTTATCCAATCTGAAAATATGTCTTGAATAGTGAGTTTAGAGAAACTACATTTAGATTAATTTTTCATGTATTTGTATCTAATGCTAATATTTTGATTTAATCTATGTTTTCTGTGTCTATTTTAAAACTCGTTTCTACTTATTGTCTTCAACTATTATCTATATCTCTCATTTTAAATAGGATGGTATACACTTTCTCATCCTGCTGGCACACACACCCTCCTTCCTTTTTAATGTGATGTGATCTAGATTTTAATTCTGGGACAATTCCATTTTTCTTTTCTCTGACACTCACTGTGATTTTAAAGAAAATAAATTTCAATGACATATTTCATTTCTTCATATTTCTTGTAGCAGCTCATAGATTTACTGAAACATAAAAATGTTATTATTTAAAATGCTATTTTTTTAAATATCCAAAAATATTTTCAATACAAATCTTTTTTTGGAAAAACTAACGCTTTGAATTCATGTGAATTTTTTTTTAATCACATGATATTTGAATTAGTTTGGTTGAGTCTAAGCATCTATGTTCAATTTTTTTTCTTTCAGTGTCTTCAAAATACTATTCCAACTTTATACGGCTTCCAATGATGTCGTTGAAAAACGTCTTGCTGACCTGATGACTTTCTTGATATGCTCCTGCTTTCTGAAGCTTTTAGAAGTTTCTTGTTGTCTTTGATAGACTCTTTCATTCCCAGGTGGGTTTCTTTTATTAATTTCTCACTTTTAACAATCCATATATGCTTGCAATATGATTTTTTTCATTTTTTTACTCAAATCTTATAACCATTGTGTTCTTTACATTGACTATTCTATTTTTCAAATCATTTTTTTCCTGTTTGTTCTTTTAATGTTGTCTTACTCTACATTAAAAATACCTTATTTATATTTTACTATACTGTATTAATTTAAAATTTTGTTTGCTCTGATGCTTCTATTTCTGAAGGACTTTTATGCAGTGTTTTGTTTTTTTTTTTCTTTACAAATCATTCTCTTCAAATAGCTTGTTATTTTATTCTGTGAGGACGTTTCCTCTGGGAGTATCAGATATCCTGTCAGATAATAAGTATGGGAGGTCAGATGTCAGGTTATAAAGCCTTATAGGTTTCAAGGGAGGAGAGTGGATATGGTCTGTGATTACAGAGGTCTAGACACCAGAAAAAACACAGATAATCATTCTTCATTTGGGAAAACTTCTCACTAGAGTTCCAAGCTTTGTCTTTCGGGTATAAGTTGACTTAAGAAGGATGACTCCTTATGTTGTCCTATTAGCTATTGAAAGAAGCACAATAAAACCTCCTGATAGGATTGTAGATTTGTGTAGGTCACTATTTACTTTCACTAGGTTTTGTCTGATATATTGTCAGATATGTAACTGTGCACACATATACTTATGGTTTTTGTTTCTAACCGATGAGTTAGACAATATTACCAAATGTCTCCATGGAACTCTGGTAATGATTCTCATTCCTTGAGATTCAAATGTTCTGTGCCATGTTATTTACTTCTAATTACTACGTTATATTTAAATTCTGAGTCTGAGAATTTGACTCTTCTATTGAAATATCTTTTCCATTTATTTTAATTATTGATTTACTTGGGTCAATGTCTGTCATCTTGCAGTTGGCTTTATTTGTGACTGATCTCTTTATGTTTACTTTTCTATGCCTTCTTGTTTTCTTTGAATTAGAAAAATATGTTAAATTATTTATTTCCCCATCTTTAATTGGTTATACATTCTTTTACTATTTTTACTTGTGTGTGTGTGTGTGTATCACATTGATGTGACATATTTCAAAGCAAGTGTGGGATTCACCACATTACCTTCCCACTGCTGAGGTGATTGCTGAAGCTGCTATCAAGAGGAATTATTTAATGGTCATTTTAGAGATCTTTACTTTAGAGGACAGATATGTGGCCTAATGCATCTAGTAAAATGATTAATTTTGCCATTTTCCTGATAATGCTTAGATCCTAGAATGGTTGAATTCTACTTTTGTGCCTTTCATCTTTTGCCCTCCTGTTGTCATGCATGTCAGTTCTGCATGTAGTTTGAATTCTACAAAATATTGTTATCATCTTATGCAATCAGTACACATTTGTATTTACCATTTATTGCTTTTCACTGTTTCCTGTGTTTCCACATAGCTGTTTGGAATCATTTTCCTTCTGCTGAAGGGTTTTTTCTTGGTTAGTCCAGCAGAGGTTTAGACGTTTTATTGATATTTTCAAAGTACCAACTTTTGGTTTCATTGATTCTGCCTATTGATTTCCTGTTTTCAATTTTATTGATTTCTGCTTTAATTTTTCTTTTCTTCTTCTTTCTTTTGACTTAAATTGCTTGCCTTGGCATAAATTGCTTTTCTTTCTCTAATTTCCTAGGGGAAAAGTTTAGATTTTTAAATTTTAGATATGTTTCTTCTCTGATACATGCATTTTATACTATAAACTTTCCTGTAAACTTTGTTTTTGCTGCATGCTGCACATTGATAAGTTGTATTTCCACTTTTATTTAGTTAAAAATATTTTAAAATCTCACTTGAGACTTCTTTGACCCCCCCAAGTTATTTAGGAGAGTATTATTTACTGTCCATTATTTTTGTTTTTCAGCTAATTTTCTGTTATTTTTCTGACCTCTAGTTTAACTCCGTTGTCATCTATGAAAATACTTTGAGTGATTACTATTGCATTAAATTTGTCAAGCTGTGTTTTGTAGCCTAGAATATAGTCTATTCCATTTGAGATTGAGGAGAATGTATATTCTGCTTTTGCTGGATGGAATGTTCTATAAATGTTAATTAGAACAAAGTGATTGAAGCTGCTCTTTCATGTGATTCTATCGTTACTAATTTTTTCACTGTTGGAATAAAGAGGTGTTGAAGTTTCCAACTATCAGTTCAGTTCAGTCGCTCAGTCGTGTCCGACTCTTTGCAACCCCATGAATCGCAGCATGCCAGGCCTCCCTGTTCATCACCATCTCTCGGAGTTCACTCAGACTCACATCCATTGAGTCAGTGATGCCATCCAGCCATCTTATCCTCGGTCGTCCCCTTCTTCTCCTGCCCCCAATCCCTCCCAGCATCAGAGTCTTTTCCAATGAGTCAACTCTTCGCATGAGGTGGCCAAAGTATTTTTCTATTTCTCCTGGTAGTTCTATCAGTTTTTAAATTATGTGTTTTGACATTCTGTTGTTAGGTGTATGCACTTTAAAGATTTTTATGTGTTCTTGGAGCATTGACCCCTTTATCACTGTGAAATGTTTCTCATTATTCTTAATATTTTTTCCTTGTTCTGAAGTCTGTGTTATATGAAATTAATATAGCTACTCCAACTTTCTTTTGATTGTTAGCATGTAATGTCTTTCTCCATTCCTTTACGTTTAACCTGTGTCTATATTAAAAGAAGGTATTTTGGTAGACAACATAGTTTGGTCTTATTTCTTCTTCTACCACCATTCTGACAATCTCTGTCTTTTAAACAGCAAACCTAGGCCCCTCACATTTAAAGCTACCGCTGATATACTTGGATTAATAAGTATGAGTTTGTAAGTATTTTCTATTCATTATAACTGTTCTTCATTTTAAAATCTTTCTCTCAGTTTTCTTCTCTGATTTTAATTCAGTATTTTGTTTCCATTTTCTATCCTCTCTTAGCACATCAATTATACTTAAAAAATTTCAGATGCTGCTCTAAAGTTTGCAATCTACATGTTTAACTAATTCCACTTTCAAATAGCACCACATTACTTCACAAGTAGTACAGATAATTCATAATAGATTCTAGGACACTTTAATACTAAATATATACAACATACATATGTATGTTATATGTATATGTTTATGTTCGGTTCAGTTCAGTCACTCAGTCGTGTCCAACTCTTTGCAGCCCCATGAATTGCAGCATGCCAGGCCTCCCTGTCCATCACCATCTCCCAGAGTTCACTCAAACTCACGTCCATTAAGTTGGTGATGCCATCCACCCATCTCATCCTCTGTCGTCCCCTTCTCCTCCTGTCCCCAATCCCTCCCAGCATCAGAGTCTTTTCCAATGAGTCAGCTCTTCGCATGAGGTGGCCAAAGTACTGGAGTTTCAGCTTTAGCATCATTCCTTCCAAAGAACACCCAGGACTGATCTCCTTTAGGATGGACTGGTTGGATCTCCTTGCAGTCCAAGGGACTCTCAAGAGTCTTCTCCAACACCACAGTTCAAAAGCATCAATTCTTCGGTGCTCAGCTTTCTTCACAGTCCAACTCTCACATCCATACATGACCACTGGAAAAACCATAGCCTTGACTAGACGGACCTTTGTAGGCAATGTAATGTGTCTGCTTTTCAATATGCTATCTAGGTTGGTCATAACTTTCCTGCCAAGAAGTAAACGTCTTTTAATTTCATGGCTGTAATCACCATCTGCAGTGATTTTGGAGCCCAAAAAATATAAAGTCTGTCACTGTTTCCCCTGTTTCCCCATCTATTTCCCATGAACTGATGGGACCAGATGCCATGATCTTCATTTTCTGAATGCTAAGCTTTAAGCCAACTTTTTCACTCTCCTTATCCATACATGACCACTGGAAAAACCATAGCCTTGACTAGACGGACCTTAGTCGGCAAAGTAATGTCTCTGCTTTTGAATATGCTATCTAGGTTGGTCATAACTTTCCTTCCAAGGAGTAAGTGTCTTTTAATTTCATGGCTGCAACATTTCTTAGATAAAATAAATTGATTATCCATTTTTGGTCTTATTCACATTGCAGGAAACCTATTTTCCATTTATGTAGCTAATAAAATTACTTCTGAGGTCCTTCCATATCTAAAGCAGTGGCTTTCTCCTGAAAATTTGCCATTTTGATATCTGAGTTCTTTGAGTTAGTTAATTGAGAATTCTTCATGAGGCAGTTTAAACAAGATTTGTCACCATGGAGAGAAGAACTTTCTCTAAATTCTGTTCATGATGAAGTTGGTCCCTTGGACATGGTATTATTTTCCTTTGAGAGATCATTTCCTGATAAAGGGAATTCAGTATTTCATAAATATCCTCTAGTTTTGTCAAAAATTGGTTTAATAATCTGTTTCATTTCCTGTGTCAAATACTAGTGTAAGACTTTTTTTTTTTTTTGACTATCATAGTTAATTCATGGACTGCTACATGCAGCAGATCGAACGCTATGTGAGTGTGAGGTACACCTTGGGTTTTTGAAAAAATTTTGTAACTACAGAAAAACTGAAAAAGTAATCTAATCCTGATAATATTTACTAGACCCAATGATTGCTTTAACATTTTGCCAGTTTTGTGCCTGCACTCACACAAGCATCTATGTCTCTTGATTCAGACTTGTCTGGGTTTTTCTCTCCTGATAAGAATCAAGCTAAACGTTTTTGGCAAGAGTGCAACACAGCAGAGGGTTGCAAAGCTTTTAGAGCTAGGTGATGAGATAGGAAGGTGACAATGTCCCCTTTTATAGCAGTAATGAATGTGGGCAGAGTCATCCCTCAGATCAGGTGATATGGGGTGACTGTTTTATATTTGGGGATGGCCTTAGAGAGAGAGTCACTTAGGGATTTGGCAAATGAGAAGGGTCAAGACAGAAGGAGGTTGGCTCCAGGTGGTACATTTAAAGACTTCAAAATTCTTGGGTCTGATGTGTATAAATATCATCAGCTTATGAAACTTTCCTTCTCTTCCTAAATTCCCAAGGCAAAATCTATGATGCTGTCCCTAACATATCCATTCACAACTTCTAGGTTGACCTTCCAAAAACTTGTTTTTCCCTTCAAGGAAATTTTAAATTGTTGTTTTTATCAAGTTTGACTTAAATGAAAAGATTTATGGATTGGAGTAAGGGCAGGGGAGGGAATCACTGGCCCTAGGTCTTGTACTTACCAAAGTCAGCTCAAACCTTTGTTTTATGTTTCATTTTGAAGCCATGATTCTCTAGGGATGGAGGCAGGGGATTCTTAGAAGTAGTTGAGAAGTTTTCCTTAAGTGGGCATCTGAAGAAACCATGCTTGCAGTCCTTCAAGAGGGGATGAAACAAATAAGGAGTTTGGGGTCAAATGCCTGAAGTCCTGGAGTCTGCAGGAAAGGCTGTAAATAATAGATTTTCCTCTTTAAAATAAAGATTGGAAAGTAAAAAGCAGAAAGATAAATGAGAAATTTCAAAACATTTTCCAAAATTATTTACTTTTCTTTTTCTAAACTTTCTTGCCCTGGGGCTTATTACTTCTGTGGCAAAGATCTCAGAAAATTGATAAAAAAAAAAAAAAATTGGTCTGACTCTATAAACAATAATGACAGACAGCTATCACATAAGTTCAGGGAGGATGGAAGGTCCTAGAGCCCATGCTGAAGCTCTGTCTTGAGTCCCTGTACCATACCATAGAACTCAATGGCAGCTACTAGGATGTTTTTCCCACTAGGTGGTTATGTGCTGGGCCACTGGCAAAACTGATGTGTTAAAAATCTGGCCACCTCTGACTGTGCTCCAGGTCTTGGAATCTCCTCTCTCCTGATGGATATAACAGAAGTAGGAGAGCAAGAGAGCGACACCAAGGTGAATTCACCAGAAAGATTGAGTTTCCTACTTTCTGTTGTTATCAATGGCTTTTTGAAGGTTGGGGGTTAGTTTGCAGAAAAAGTGGCACATTGGCTGTGAATTAATTACTGATACAATTTTCATCTGTGTTTTCCATGGACAGGTGGCTCATATGTAAGTCCTAAGAATCTTCAGCCTCAAGGTGCCCTGGTGGGGTTGGCATGTTGTGAAATGAGCGATACATCCTCTAATACCATACTTACCAGCAGCTGTGATAAAGAAACATCTGCCGCCATGAAAAGTCAAGGGCAGAGGTCATCTGGCATTCCAAGGGAACTCTCCACAGCAGGGAGCCTTCTAATTGGCTGATATTGATCAGTAAATTGTGTCCCCACTGTGATTAATTCTAGCCACCCCCCCAAACTCCCACAGCAGGAGCGTGATAGGTCAAGATTTGGGGCCTTTAAGCATCCCTTACAAATGGAGCTCAGGTCCTTAAAGATGCCAGTGAAAGACTGCGGCTTGTTAACTCTCTCCCGGCTGCTAGTGCTAACCCCGGAAGCTGGTTTCATTCAGTTTCCTTGCTCTCACTAATAACGGCTTAATGGGATGCTAATGTGAGGAACAGAAGTTATCAGATGGCTTGTATGATTCATGATGGATTTATTACCATTCTGAGTTCCCTTGATGTTCCATGCACCCTTTCCCCATCCATCCCTGTTATTGGCAAATGGTTTCATAATTAATTAATTTTTTTTTCCTGGTGGGGGTTAAATTATTTTTGCCCTGCTGCCTTTTCTCCATATCTAATTCCCAATGGATGATTCTTCTCTGTGTGCCTACCAAAAATGGAATATACTAACTAACATCTGTTCTCTCCATGGTCCCCTCTCTTTCCCACCTTTCCTGCCAGCTAATACCTATTCATCTTTCTACAATAGTGGTTCTCAACTTTGACTCTTCACTGAAATTACCAGGGAGAGAGAGCTTTTAAAATACTTTTGCCTGAATACCTTTCCTAGAGATTCCGTTTTGACTGGTCTGGGGTACTTTTTGGGAAACAGGAGTTTGAAAAGCTCCCCAGATGATTCTAATGTGCAGTCAAGGTTGAGAACCATTGGAGCAGACTCTAAATTCATCTTAACTGCTACATGTCCCATGGTGCTTTTTCCTATCTCCCAGTAGACATGACCTCTCATTCCTTAGAATCCATGTATCTCTTTCTATGTCCTTGGAATTCAGAGTGCTTTGTATATTTCCATTGGCAGTTTACCTATCTGTGAACTTGTCTTATTGCCACTATTAGACTCTGAGCTTACTGTGGTATTGTGAGCAATGCCTGAGCTGTCTTTGTGCCCTTGTGGTGCCTTGCACCTACCTGGGACTCAGTAAATAATTATTGACCTGAGTTTTACCAATAACCACACCCTGTGAGGGGGCTTCCCTGTTGGTTCAGACAGTAAAGAATTCACTTGTAATGCAGGAGACCCAGGTTCGCTCCCTGGGTCAGGAAGATCCCCTGGAGAAGGGAAGGCTATCCACTCCAGTATTCTTGCCTGGAGAATTTCATGGACAGAGGAGCCTGGTGAGCTACAATCCATGGGGTCACAAAGAGTCATACATGGCTAAATGACTAACACTTTCACTTTCACACTCTATGGGAAGTTGCTCTCTAGCCCCCAATGTCAATTACATCTCAGGCACTGTGAGTGGATTTTATTTTATGATCTTTAAGATAGATTTTGCCTGCTACTGCAACCCTGCTGTCTTCTACCATCCCTTCTCACCAGGGTGACTACTTGACCTGGTTTGCTGGGGACAGTCACTGTTCACACCTTTTGTCCCAGCATCATTATGTATAGTACCTCCTTTCGCTCTCAAAGGTGTTCCAGTTTGGATGCCAGATTATATGGTTCTTCTCCTCATCCCCCTTCTCTTCCAGCTCACTTTCCTTAGGTTACCCAAGAAAAGGCAAGCTTCTTTAGGGCTCAGACCTTCTTGATGTGGTAAGCTTAACTAAGCTTCAGAAAGGCTTGTACTAATAATTCCTTACATAAAATTCCATGTCAAATTCCATGTCTAAAAAATTATAAAACAGATGAAACACCTACAGCATTAGGAGTCAGGCTAGTGGTTTTCTATGGAGTTTCCCAGTGTGCGGGATGAGGTACACAGGGACACTTTGAGGATGCTGGAAATACTGTTTTCTTCATCCAAGTATTGGTTACATACCCTGTGTTCATTTTGTGAAAATTCATCACATTGTAACACTTAGACTTCTTTTCTGTATGTATATTGCTGCTGCTGCTAAGTCACTTCAGTCGTGTCTGACTCTGTGCAACCCCATAGCCCACCAGGCTACCCCGTCCCTGGGATTCTCCAGGCAAGAACACTGGAGTGGGTTGCCTATACACCCATAAAAAGTGTTTCTAAAGGGAGGGCTAAATTATAATCAGCACAGATGCAAAAGTCAACACTTATCCTTATCAGTTAATATGATCACCCTGATTGATGAATTCTTGTTCAGTTCAGTTCAGTTGTTCAGTCATGTCCGACTCTTTGCAATCCCATGAATTGCAGCACGCCAGGCCTCCTCGTCCATCACTAACTCCCAGAGTTCACTCAAACTCATGTCCATCGAGTCGGTGATGCCATCCAGTCATCTCATCCTCTGTCATCCCCTTCTCCTCCTGCCCCCAATCCCTCCCAGCATCAGAGGCTTTTCCAGTGAGTCAACTCTTCACATGAAGTGACCAAAGTATTGGAGTTTCAGCTTTAGCATCATTCCTGCCAAAGAACACCCAGGACTGATATCTTTTAAGATGGACTGGTTGGATCTCCTTGCAGTCCAAGGGACTCTCAAGAGTCTTCTCCAACACCACAGCTCAAAAGCATCAATTCTTCGGTGCTCAGCTGTCTTCACAGTCCAACTTTCACATCCATACATGACCACTGGAAAACCATAGCCTTGACCAGATGGACCTTTGTTAGCAAAGTAATGTCTCTGCTTTTGAATATGCTATCTAGGTTGGCCATAACTTTCCTTCCAAGGAGTAAGCATCTTTTAATTTCATGGCTGCAATCACCATCTACAGTGATTTTGGAGCCCCCAAAAATAAAGTCTGACACTGTTTCCACCTTTTCTCCATCTATTTCCCATGAAGTGATGGGACCAGATGCAATGATCTTCGTTTTCTGAATGTTGAGCTTTAAACCAACTTTTTTACTCTCCTCTTTCACTTTGGGCTTTTAGTTCCTCTTCACTTTCTGCCATAAGGGTGGTGTCATCTGCATATCTGAGGTTATTGATATTTCTCCCGGTAATCTTGATTCCAACTTGTGCTTCTTCCAGCCTAGCATTTCTCATGAAGTACTCTGCATATAAGTTAAATAAGCAGGGTGACAATATATAGCCTTGACATACTCCTTTTCCTATCTGGAACCAGTCTGTTGTTCCATGTCCAGTTCTAACTGTTGCTTCCTGACCTGCATATAGGTTTCTCAAGAGGCAGGTGAGGTGGTCTGGTATTCCCATCTCTTTCAGAATTCTTGTTAGGCATGAGCAAAGTATTGCAATGGACAGAGCATGCAAAAATCTGTTGTTTATCTTGGGGCATATGTTATTATTGTTTTATTAAGAAAATGTTGCTATTGACAACAATATATTTTGTCAGTCACCAAATACGGTGCAGTCTTGTTATATAATTCTTCTGGCAACTCTATGACCTAGGTGGCTGTTTTCTCATGTTGCAGATGAGAAAGTTGTTACAGAACTGGTGAAAAAGTAGGCTGAGTTTCCATACAGGCTGAATTTATGCCTAGTAGGTTGAAAAATTAGCTGGTTTTTTAGCTGTCTCAAAGACAGAAGCAGATTAATTGTATGGTTGATGTTATTGATTGGGCAGAAATCAGAGAGTTTAAACAAAGTAAATTTAAAATACATCTAGAAAATAAACAATTTCTTGAATTTAAAGAGAAAATTCCCAAGAGTTCGTAGCTCAATAGCAATTAAGACTGATAGTTTTGAGTTTCAGAAAATATTATAACAATCCTGGTCTTAGTGAGGGTTTTAGTTTCAAATCGAGAGGATCTTCTGAAGATTCAGTGAGAACCCTGCCCGTGTTTAAGTCCTCTCCGGGCCCAGAACAGAGGTTTGTCAGATTGGAAGCATCTCATAGATTACTTAATGAGCATCATTGTCACCTCTTCATTCTACCCCTATAAACATGATCAGGAAATAAATGTCTTCCCTTTTTAGGAGTAGATAATGTGTGGAAATGAAGTGAATTAATTTTCACTATTACAGATAATAAATATATCTTGTGGTGAAATAAATAATATAATATATAATAATGGACTAAAAAATATGGCTCAAAACTCACAAAGCTGTATCTAAACAGAAACCATCCAAAGTAGAAAAGTCAGAGAGCTATGTATTTGAACAAAAATAAAGCAGTGAAATCCTGGGGGCCTCATGCACTGTGCCAGAGTGAGTTTTAGCTATTCATGCTGTGTTAACTGCTGATGAAATGTCATTGAGCTTAAAATAAAATAAGTTTGTAGTCCCAGATAACACTTTACAAGATCAAATAATGTTAGGCCACTATAGCCAGTTATATGAAGAAATAACTCATGGCAATGTACCAATATGTCAGAATTTTTCACAGGAGGCAATATGAAAACTAGCTGGATGGTGTCAGGCTTGTTTAAAAGCTCATTTGCTCCCCTTAGTCACTGTCCTTTCACCTTTACATGTCGTATATCCTGGTCTCTTGTCGATGTAGTTGTCAAAGCACCAGCTTAATAGTGCTGGTTCCTCAACAGAGACATGTTAAATGTAAAGATGGCAAAGTTCCCTGCCAAAAGGGAAATGCAAAGAAGTGGAGCCAGCTGAAGTCATGAGATATCAGGTGACAATGAGACTGTGTCGTTTCATAACACATTTCCCTGAGGTCCCAATGAACTTTACATAGAGTTTTTTCCCCCTGTTTTATTATTTTGACATCCTGAGGGACAAAAAAGGTTGAAGAAAGACATTTCCATGCTACAGAAATGGAAACTTGGGTTCAGTGGAGTAAAATGAATTGCTCTAGATCACTTTAGTTTTCGGGATTTCCTGGTTTCTGTAAACAACCATCAGTCTGCCTGCCCCTCTCACACACATCAAGACTCCATAGATATTCTTGCATTTGGAGGAGCAGATTTAATGTCTGTGATGGGAGAGGGGGTATATAAGGTGAATGAGGAAGTTCATAGCTTCCTGCCTCCTGAAGTGAGCACAACACGAGTCATCCACAAAAGCCCTTCCTGGTTCAGTGCAACAACTGTTTGTTTAATTAAACTCAGCCCGTAGGGACTTCTGTTCCACTCCTGATTCTGCCCATCTATAAGATCCAGTGAATGCGCCCAAGTCATAGGCGTCCAACAAGATGACTACACGCTTTCTCTGAACAGTTATTTCTTAGAGAGTTTCATCTTTACTTTGGGAACTTCTACATCTTTGTGATAATGGGAGATAGGGGTCCTAGCAAACAGGACAGGGTAGAAGCGTGGCAGCTCCCCCCTTCTGAGTGGGCTCAGTGAGGAGACATCTCAGATGTTGGTTCAGCCTCCTGTCTCTAGGTTTTTTTTTCTTTTGCCAAGGTTTCCATAATTTGATTTTTAATATTGAAATCTGCAGATGACCAGATTTTTTTTTTTTTTAATCTTTAGCAGGGATATATGGTGAGTCTAAATTTTTTTCTCTCTAAATTTCGGTATCCATTCTACATTGCTTTGTGAGAAAAATATAGTAAATGGAGGCCTGTTTTGGGAGGTCAAAAAGCTGGGCTCAAGTCCACATTCATCTTCACTGTATTATGTTGGGCAAGTCATTTAATTTCTGAGTATCAATTGCTTCATAAAGAAAATAAGCATAAGAATAATGCTTGCTTCACTGCATGGTTTTGAAGCATAAATGGTAATGCAGGTAGAAAGCTTTGTAAACTATAGAGCCATCTATAAAAGTGACACTAAGTGTTAACAGAATCTGTCCCCAGGGTGTTTGGTCCTTTCCTTTGGTTTACATTTTTGCATTTATATCAAAACTCAAGTTATAATTGCTGATTCTTCACATCTATATTCTGATATCCAACAAGACTGATCCCTAAGAATACATTTTGCTAATTATTCCTGTTTAGAGTTTTGGTCCCTTGTTATAAGATAGACACAAAGCTTAACAGTTAGTCCACACTAATTCTAATGACTTCCCGGAAAGGTCCTGTTGTATTCTTGGATAGAATTATTTTAATAAGTTTGAGAAGCCATGACACCTTTATGTTGAAAATTTTCCATTTAATATAAATGTAATTCTTCCTATTAATTATTCAAATTGTATCTTTCAATCAAAGTTTTAACAGTTTTAATACATTTCACATTGAGTTGGTAGCTCTTTTATTTGTTGCTCTTTGAATAGCTTTTCTTTTCCAGTTTATGGTATATTTGGTTGTTGTCAGTATATTGGAGTATTATTGCTTTTTAGGTATTTATACTACTCCAAGTCATTTTATAAGTCTTTATTAATGAAGAAAGCTTTTAGTTAATTCATTTGGCTTTTTCAGATATATGCTTATGTGATTTTTGAGTATTTTATTTAGTATCTTAGTTCAGAAAATTTATTCTTTTTGTTTCAAGACTTACTGCCTTAGCCAGAGAATATAAGGTGATAAAAATATTAAAGGACATCTTTATGTTTATTTCTGATTTTGAATATTTCCAGTGTTTACTCATTAAATATATGCTTTATTTATTTTAAGCCAAGAGCACATTTATCAGATTTAAAGGGCATCCTAATTCTATTTAAATGTTTACTTCATTATTAGGAAAAGATATTGATTTTATCAAATGTGGTGTCTATGAAATTTTTATTTAGTATCTTATTTCAGAAAATTTATTCTTTTTGTTTCAAGACTTACTGCCTTAGCCAGAGAATATAAGGTGATAAAAATATTAAAGGACATCTTTACGTTTATTTCTGATTTTGAATATTTCCAGTGTTTACTCATTAAATATATGCTTTATTTATTTTAAGCCAAGAGCACCTTTATCAGATTTAAAGGGCATCCTAATTCTATTTAAATGTTTACTTCATTATTAGGAAAAGATATTGATTTTGTCAAATGTGGTGTCTATGAAATTATCACATAGGTTAATTATTGTTGAATCAGTGAATACTCAGTGGATTCTTTATTTCCTTGGAAATTAATCTCTGTTATCAGCTGACTGGCTCTGCTAACAATTACAAATGTATAAATGGTGTCTTGATGAGTCTGAGCATACTAGGGCCAAACTCAGTACACAAGAATGGGGGGCCAAAGCGGAAGCAAGGGTTGTGGGAGTGAACCCCCCTGAACCTGTCTCCTTGGGCACATTCTCTAAAGTTGGTAGCTTTGGACAGTTTGCTAAGTTGACATCAGAGTTGCTAACACTATGAAAAAACCACATTAGAGGAGGCAGTATGGAGCACAGTGAAGGAGTCGAGCACATGTCAATATGCTCATATTAAGCCACCTCAATATGTGATGCTTCAGTGTATTAATTACTTTGTTTCAAAGGTGCTTGAAAAACAGCAGATGTAAGGATGGCACTTGGATGTTCCTTTTTCTTCCTAAAAGCAGGAAATAACATTCCCACATGAAAGGTGCCCTCCCTGTACCAGGAGAAAGAAACATTCTTATCACTGGAGGTGGGGTATCCAGGCTGAGAAAAATATACCAACAAAAAACTTGTTCAGCAGCTCATCCTCGTTTGGTCACCCCTTATGTTTTAGCTACTTTTCCAGAAGTGCTACTTTTTGTTCCACCGGAGAAGGCAATGGCAAACCACTCCAGTACTCTTGCCTGGAAAATCTCATGGATGGAGGAGCCTGGTGGGCTGCAGTCCATGGGGTCGCTAAGAGTCGGACACGACTGAGTGACTTCCTTTCACTTTTCACTTTCATGCATTGGAGAAGGAAATGGCAACCCACTCCAGTGTTCTTGCCTGGAGAATCCCAGGGACGGGGGAGCCTGGTGGGCTGCCGTCTCTGGGGTCACACAGAGTCGGACACAACTGAAGCAACTTAGCAGCAGCAGCAGAAGAAGAGAAGCACATTGGTCTAGTCCCTTCTTTTGCTCTTCATTTTTTCATTTTTCTTGTGAGGACCCTCATTTATATGTAAATAAAATGTGTCTACTTTTCTCCTGTGAATTTTTTTCAGTCCCAGCTGGAGACTGCAGGAAGGTAGAGGAAATTTTACTTTCCCTACAATGGGAATGAAAATCAGTGGCCTGCTCATGAAATGTGCAGTTGGAAGGTTGTCCAAGCTGGTGCCTTTCGTGTGTGTGCCTCTCTCTCCAGCCAAAGGTTCAGGCCCTGCTCCCTTGATTGCACCCCTCCACCCCCGCCCTCCCCTGCCACGCCTCACTGGCTCATACTCAGTAAGCTCCGGGCTCTGGGTTTAAGACTGAGAGTAGAATTTCAATGTCATGAGTCTTACATTTTTAAATGCCAAGCTTAAAAATAGCCTCCAACATGTAGACAAATGAACTGCTAACATCAATGTCTATACCAGGTTCTTGCTGGCACTCTGGCCGCTCGTATGACCTTTCAGCATAGCATTTGAAAAAAATGAGCAGTGCTTTCCTCTTCCCCTGGCAGCTCAGAATAGCTCTGTTTCCTTTCCTATAAACAAGTCGTATCTCTGGGAATTTCTAAAGCCGAATATTGTCTGCTCAGAAGCTGTGACTCACGCTCTTTCCTGGCAGTCCTGACAAATTCATGAACGCCTCTTGAGAAAAGAATCCCAGACAAAGAGTGGTCACAGAAAAGCCTCAGATTTCTGCATGTCAAACCCAGGAAGCTGAGAGACAAAAGAAAATACCAGCAAGAGTCGCTAGTCACAGCATCCCCTTCTACTCGGCTCAGCTCATGTTCATGACTGTTGGAGCAGAGAGGGGAAGCCCGCTTGGAAACTTGTCCTGTTTGTCTTTAGGTCATCATCTAGCCAGGCCCCTCTGTTTGGGAATTTACCTAGCTCAACTTCCTCTTGATTCTGGATGTACAAGTTCTCTGAGGGGGGACTCCCCAGGGAAATTACCAGGAGGTCACACACACGGGCTGGTGGGGCTTCCTCACCGCTTTTGTCAGGAACTCTGTGCCCCACCAAGTCTTCTTTCTGCAGTTCTTTTCCCAGTACTTTCTCCCCTCCTCCACTCCGGGTCCTGTCTCTCCATTTTTTTTTTTTTTCTGTTCCTCTTTAGTGCCACATCATTTTCCTCATACCAATTTGTCAAGAAACAAGGGGAAAAAATATTTATCCTACGTCTCCCATTTCAACAACATAAAAATCTGTCTGTGTGTGTGATACATATGTAAACAATAATGCAAAGACCTTGGTTGAAAAGTCTGCATGAATAAAATTGAAAAAGCTCTGGCTTCATACTAATGAAGGGACAGAGGATTGATCTGCTTATGGCTCAGCAAATGCCCTGTGGTGGAAGATTTAATCCCAGCTGACCCACAGCACGGTCTCAAATCAGACTCACTATATCCAGAATACAGAAAGTCTGAAATATCCATAACTATGTGATCTGTGAGATAATAACATTGACCATACATGCAAGGTGACGTAGGTGTCCAACATGGCGGTAAATACTTCTCATGCATTTGCTCAATTGCCAAACCTAGCAGCTATTAGTATTACAGTAAGAAAGCAGTACTGGAGAAATTCAGTTATTCAAGATTCTTTAAAAACTCATGGCAAGACTGGAACTTAGCCATATATCTATTTGGAAACCAGAGTCTGGTTCTTAGTCAATGTGCCATAGAGGTACCCTGAGAGACGAATATGGGATGGGAAAGAAGAGAGAGAGAGACAGAGAGAGAGAGAATGAAAAAGAAGACAATGCCGTTCTCCCAAATCATCCCACCCTCGCCCTCTCCCAGAGTCCAAAAGACTGTTCTATACATCTGTGTCTCTTTTGCTGTCTCGCATACAGGCAATACCAATACAATATTGTAAAGTAATTAACCTCCAATTAAAACAAATAAATTTAAATTAAAAAAATAAAAATAAAACCTCAAAAAAAAAAAAAAGAAAAAGAAGATAAGCATGACTGGGCATATGATACTGTGATTTATAATAAGAAATATATACTCTTCATCCCAGTTTCTTGCACAGAGCTCTTAAAACCCTCAGAATTTTTAATCAATGAGAATGATAAAGGTGCCTTTTGTTATATTAGTGAGGTGACTTTTGAACTACACCTAAGGATGGGGGCTGGTTGCCAGTGGAACCAACTGTGTGATTACAGGGTGAAACTTTGTTTCCCCACCTCCTACTCCCCACCTCCACAGAGATGGAGAGGGACTAGAGATTGAGTTCAATCAACAGTGGTTAATGATTTAATCAATCATGTCTATGTAATGAGGGGTAGTGGGGGTTCAGAGAGCTTCCAGGCTAGTGAACACAATGGGGGTTCAGCAAGAGTGTGGCTGGGAGAGGGCATGGAGGCTCTGCGCCCTTTCCTCCTACCTTGCCGTTTTGCATCTCTTCTATCTGGCTGTTCCTGAGTTGTATCTTTTTGTAGTAAACTGATAATCTAAGTAAATAAAATGTTCCTCTGAGTTCTATGAGCAACTCTAGCAAATTTATCAAACCTAAGGAGTGGGATATCGGAATCTCCAGTCTAGAGCATGGATGACAACTTGGACTTACAATTGGTGTCTGAAGTAGGGGGTGGGGAGCAGACTTGTAGGTCTGAGCTGTTAACCTGTAAGATATGATACTATCTCCCAGTACTAGGGATAGCATTGAGCTGAACTGTAGGATGCTCAACTGGTGTCAGAGTATTACTGAATGGTGTGGGAAAAACCTACAGACATTGGAGTTGGTAACCAGAATTATAGTGACTATTGCAGTAATATGATTTACTAATTTCATTTTTTCCTCAGCTCTTTAGTGTGAACAACTTATCCAGATTTGCCTGGGAAGTTCCCAATTTTAACTCTGGAACTCTGGCATCCTAGGAACTCTCTCTGTCTTGGACAAATTAGTGAATCCATTGGTTGCCATCTAGAAGATTTCTGCTGCAGATCACATGGATTATTAGAAGACAAAGGCAACCCATTTATGACTTGAAAGAACCGAGTTATTGGGGGGTAACATTGTAATCCATGTCACAAGGAGTACTGTGCATATCCTGTCTCTATACCTCTCACAGAGACTACATAATTTGGGGCATATAAAAGGCATGGAATAGTTGTTGACTTGACACATAAACAGCATGGTAGTTTATGTGTCAACAGCTTGTGGGATGGACACAGTTGCAAATAATATGATTTTAGGTAAAACCAAATACATGAATAGTGAAATTTTAAATATAAAATCTTTGTTTTCTATATAAATGGGCACGTTTTTTGCACAATACTAAATCATATATCTATTTTTTTGTGTGTCTGAAACCACCAGTATTCACTTTTTATAATAATGGTGCTCCTGAAAGATACTATGAAAAAATAATTTTTTTGTAAATCATATATTTAGTGCCTTGGGCTTCCCTGGTGGCTCAGATGGTAAAGAATCTGCCTGCCAATGCAGGAGACCCAGGTTCTATCCCTGGGTAGGGAAGATGCCCTGGAGGAGGAAATGGCAACCTATTCCAGTATTCTTGCCTGGAAAATCCCAAGGACTCTGATGGGCTACAGTCCATGGGGTTGCAAAGAGTTGGACGTGACTGAGTGAGTAACATAATGCATTAGGGAGGCTCTTTGAGAGAATCGATATAGCCCCTCATCTGATTGGTTTTGTAAATGTCAGTTTTAGATATATAGTTATTGTACTAATTGAAAGTAGATAATACCTACACTAAAACACTTGGGGAAAAATAAACTTCAAGAGTACTATTAAACTTGAAGTTTTAGTTCTATGCTGATATGGGTTTAATCTTCAGCAAGACGGTTTTCCATTTCTCTGGAGATAGAATTAACTTCCTTTTCTCCTGTGGCTCTCTGTGACCCCAGTCTAAAAACTCCCTTTTCTGACACTTGCTTCTTCTTACCTTGCTAAGTTTTCTCAGCACCTTGCCCTTCTGATATAATGTGTCTGGGTCTTGTCTTGTATAACTTTCTAAGAACACCAGGAAGAGGCAACAGATCACAGTCGTGAGGAGTACTGAAAGGAGACTTACCACTTTGGGGATAACCAAAGCCGTATCACTTACAAGCAAACCCCAAACTGTGGTCAACTTGTAGTTCAGTGCAGCTCAACTTAGCTCTTTCTTCAGTTACTCAATAGGACCTTTGTTCTTCCAATCTGGAAGACCTCAGACACCCTCCATAATTGAAGAAACATGGTTTCCAGGGGCATCAATTAAAATGAAAAATCTAGGCTAACCCTTCTCCTCCTCCCAGTTTCTTAGAAGCAAAAGAGAGATCTGGGGCCTCTTGTGTAGTGTAGCTGCTGCCTAGGGTGTGAGGCACCCGCTGGTCTCTCTTGAGGATCCTTCCTTGGTTCCCTCTCCCAAATGTTCTTATTGTTGTTTTCAAGTCCTTGATTGGGCTTGACCTAGGCTGGGGGAAGTTATCTTTCTTTTTCACTTCTTCTTCAGGTGAAAAACGAGGCTGACATATTTATGGATTTCTGTTACTTGTTTAATAAATGGCACCCTGGGACGCAATTCTAGGAAAATGACACTTTAAGGAATAATGTCTCCAAAGGTGGTGACTGGGCAGAATTAGCACTGTGGTGAGAAATATTCCACACTGTGCATTTCCAGCAGACTGGCAGTGGTCAGAAATGCTCCTCTTGATTCTGTCTGCAGCGGTGTATACGTGTCAGTAAAATGCCTCTCACGGACATTTACAGGACTTCAGGACTAGGAGAGAAACGCTTTTCGTCTCCACTCTTTACGCTGGTTTGTCATTTCAGATGGAAGCAACAGGGTTGAAACATGCCAGAGAGCTTGTCATACTTCCTCCAGAATCTGAAATACTTTTCTGAAGAATGATTCCCTCCACTCTTTTTTTTTTTTTAATTAATTAATTTGTTTATTTTTGGCTGTGCTGGGTCTTTGTTGCTTCACGGGCTTTTCTCTAGTTGCGGCAAGCCGGACTTTACTTTTCATTGTGGTGTGTGGGTTTCTCCTTGCAGTGACTTCTCTTGTTGCAGAACAGGGGCATTAGATCAAAAGCTTAGCAACTGTGGCATGGGCTTAGTTGCCCCTTGGCATGTGGGATCTTCCTGGAACAGGGATTGAACCCATGTCCTTGCATTGGCAGGTGGAATGTTATCCACTGTACCACCAGTGAAGTGTTCCCTCCACTCTTTTTAATGACACTATTTCTCTTGAGAGACAGAAAACAATGACTTTATTTTATAGGTGGACTTCCACTGTGGCTCAGCTGGTAAAGAATCTGCCTGCAGTGGGGGAGACCTGGGTTCAATCCCTGGGTTGGGAAGATCCCGGGAGAAGGGAAAGGCTACCCACTCTAGTATTCTGGTCTGGAGAATTCCATGGACTCTATAGTCCATGGGGTCGCAGAGTCAGACACAACTGAGCTACTTTCATTGGAGGAAGTAGGAGTCTTCCTGATGTAGTTATATAATTTCCTCATATTTTAGAGATGGGGAAACTAAGGTCCAGGGAGATAAAGGAAGTCATCCTTCATCTCACAGTGAGTTTGCATGCTATCAACCAGGCCAAATCTCAGTTTCCCTTTTCAGTGCCCAGAAATAATTCCCTGGGAATAATCTCAAGAGAATGTGTTTCAAAACCTGGAACCCAATGCCTCAGCCCCTCCTTTTTCCTTTTTCTCATTCCTCACCTGCGCTTTGTTCAGTAATGGGCCTGCTGTAGCCCGTTCACCAGGCGGCCCATGGGCTCCTTAGAGAGAATTAGTCTTGGGCTCCTGCCTCAAGGGCCCTGATTCATTTCTAGCCATGATTGCATCATTGTGCATGTGTGTCTCTGTGTGAGAGATGTGGGTGTTTCTCCAGTCATATGCAAGAGTTTGCCACAGCTATCCACCCTCCCCTCCCCACTCTGCTTTCTATCATACTCCATCAGCTATGGCTAAATAATAAAATCAAGAAGGAGGCAGCCACGAGGGACTTCATACAGACGAGAGGTCTGGTCCTCTTAAAGATTATACATGCTGCCATAGGAAACATTAAGAATTAAAATCATGATTATATTGGGTGTTTGCTTTGCGATCCTTACTAGCATTTTGAGTCAGTGAATAAAGTGAGGTTGCTGTTTTAATTGGCTCCTTGCAAAAGTGGTTGGGCAGGGTACTCAGGCTTTTTGGGGAAGTGTGTGGACATCTCAAGATAAAAGGTTTTATATGAGGGAAAGGTTATTGCTATTATTTTGAACTTTCAGAGTGATTTCCTTTTTGCATATTTATGATATTAATATAACTTTAATAGAAGGCTTAATGTGCAAGTTGCTAAGCACATTGCCCAATGGAAAAAATTAATGATACAACTACTGCAATGATAAAGCAGTTTTCAACTACACTTAATTATCTCTCTTTCTTTAAGTGCAATCGAAAGAACTGATGAAATCTTAAAAGTATGCTGGAAAAGCTTCTAGAATGAAATAGTTTAATTTTAAGATTTATGTTTTAAGTAAAGACCAGGTAATATTCTCTCTGTTTAAAAAACAAATTAAGGTGAGATTTTAAAGTTTCATAATTGTGTGATATGTATTACTATCAGAGAAACTGGATGTTGAAATGGACGAGATGGAAAACTAAAGTGCATGTATTCTTAAAAGTGGGTGAAAGGGGCAGGAAGTGTGGGAGTCTGTAGTGAAATAAATCTGACGTTGACCTAAACCTATTTTAGCACTAGGCTTTGGTGTAGACTATGCATAACTTGAGTAAAGAAAGTTTGGGCACCATTTGATCTTTAATAGTTGAAACTGTGGCTTTGGGCTTGTAGATCATGTTTTATTAATTCCTAAGAAACTGGATATGGTCCACTGTGTCTGTGGATGGAAGTTTTATTGAAAAAACTGTTTACTGTCATGTAAGTCTGTTTCATACAACCATGTGAGTTAGTTCAGCTACATGTTTCCAACCTCTAGCTTTTGCTGGGTCCTTTTTGCAGCCTTAATCCTATGTTTCCTTTCCTGTTCATTCTGAACAGCCTGGTTCATGACATAACTTACTGAAAGTGAAAGTGCTAGTCATCCAGTCATGTCCAACTCTTTGCAACCCCATGGACTGTAGCCTGCCAGGCTCCTCTGTCTATGGAATTCTCCAGGCAAGAATACTGGAATGGGTAGCCATTCCTTTTCCGGGCAATCTTCCTGACCTAGGGACCAAACCTGGGTCTCCTGCATTGCAGGCAGATTTTTTATGTCTGAGTCACCATGGAAGCCCATAGCCTCCTAATTCACAGAATACACATATCCTGACCAGCAAGAACTCTTTCAACTTCTTGTTTCTCTCATATATAAACAGTGACAGCCACACCCTTCCTTCTCTCCAAAGTCCTCCTTTGTTCAGACCTAGCCCCTCTGTGTGAGCTCTGGGTCACAGACACTTCCACTCTCATCTCTTAAGGGGGCTCAGTTCAGGGTGCCATACTAGGTGCTTTCAGTCACTCCTTTTCTATTGGTTTCTGTCCTCAGCACATAAATACACTCAATTTTTCCCCCATCTTTAAAAATATATATACAACTTTTCCTTGACTGAGAGTGTCCTAGCTACTGTAAGACTCCTTTCCATATATAGTCATAAGAGTAGCTTTTTCGACTTCCTTATGTTTCATTTATAGCTTAATTTAGCTCAACCTTACTTCCATCCCCATCACTAATCATGAAATACTTTCACCCAGATCATTTAGGATCTTCTAAACTCCAAATTCAATAGACTTTTTGTTAGGCCTCTGATTATTTGGCATTCTGGGGTGTTTGCTTAGGGAAAAATCTTCCATGTGATCTGTTTCTCACATCCCACATCTGATCCAACAGCAAATTCTGTCAGCTCTACTTTCAAAATCCATCCAGAATGCAACTACTTCTCAACATCCCACTGCCACCTGGTCCAAGTTAGGATCGCTTCTTGCCTGGATTATTGCAATGGCCTCTTAAATGGTCTCCCAGCTCCTGCCCTCACCCTCCTATACCCTGTTATCATCTGGCAGCCAAAGAGTTTCCTGCTTAAATTAGGTCATGCTCTTTCTCTCCTCAGCCCTCTCCAATGACTGTCATCTCACTCTGAGTAACAAAGTTCTTAGTAGACGCCACAGGCCCCTACAGGAGCCTCACCTTACTCCTATCTGTTTTTAGCTCTTACAATTTCTTTTGCCTCTCCCAGACCAAGACTAGCATAAAGATCGCAAAAATTGTCTGGGGTGCAAAATTGAAGAAGGTTCCCTCTCTGCATCTTGTATGTCATTCTTGAAATGGTTATTCACAACTATGGACAACTTCTTAAAACTCTTCTTTTCTTGCTTATGTTGCCTGGTTTACCTTTAGTTTCTTTGACTTTCTCCTTAATTTCATCATCACTCCCATCTGAGCAGCATAGTGTAATCATGGAATGGTCAGGTTTTTGCTGTGCAGCTATGGAGCTAGAGTGCTTGAGTTCAGTTTCTAGAACCATGTGACCCGAGACAATTATTTAAACATGCTAAGCCTCGATTTCCTCATTTGGAAAATTGAAATAATAATGTTTACTCTGTAGTGTTGTTGTCTGATTAAATAAGTCATATAAGCATTTAGCATGATGCCTGGCATACAACAAATGCTCAATAAACATTCATTATTATAGTAATAACAACTAACTTTATTACTCCTGTGTGCATCCACTTAAAGCCCACTGTCCTCTCTAGTAAACTAATTGAGTTTTTCCAGAACAACTGCAAAATAATTCCTGATAGAAATTAAGTGATTTTGTCTTTAAAGGCAAAGAAGAGGAATGACAGAGTTCACATTCCTTTTCTTACAGGAAAAATGTTAAGGGTCACATTTTTGCCAAGAAATTTGAAAGCCAAAGTTAATTAAAACATTATTCCTAGAAAGAAAGAGGAACATGACATTCACAAAAGTCCCTTATCAAATCACATGCTGAAGTTATACAGTATCAATGACATACAAGATGGAAGAGAAATTATAATCACATGTGTGAGGACCAGCAGAGATTTTTACTTGGCATATAGTGGGCTGAATCTTGGCATATGAGTGGTATATATGAATGAAGTGTTTGATGACTTTAAATTATATTTTTCTAAAACTCCAGGCTACTGGGAGGGAATTTGTTTAGCTAACAATGATAATGTGAGTCATTCTATGAGATGCACTAGTAGGATTTATACTGATGGAGCACAAGCTGTGGGCTCAGCAAGGAACTCTGTGTGTTCCTTCTGCCTAGAATATTGTCTTCAGATTCTATCAGACTATCTCCTTCTTGTCAGTTAGGTTCCAGCGCCTTAATCTCCAGGAGTCAGAACTCCTAACAGTCATTCTCCATCTCATTACACTGTGTTATTTTTGACTGACAGTGGCAATCAGAGAAGGGAATGTGGTCATCTTTCTGCTTCTTTTCTACTCTTCCCTTTGCATATATCTAACCTTGCTTTCTGACTCCACAAGTGTTGAAGCTCAGGGAAGTACTTTGTAAATGTTCAATGCTTTCTCTTTCCCTTCTGGACACTTTTCTGGCTTCTTTGGAGACACTGCTAGTGTTCTCTTAACCTGAAGTTCCCTTCATAAGTGAATAAATTTCTACTGTGGCAGTGGATGGGAACCCTAGGAGAAACCTAGATGGTGTATTAAAAAGCAGAGACATACCTCCTGACAAAGGTCCATGTACTCAAGGCTATGGTCTTTCCAGTAGTCATGTACAGATGTGAGAGTTGGACCATAAAGAAGCCTGTGTCAAAGAATTGATGCTTTTGAGCTGTGGTGCTGGAGAAGACTCTTGAGAATCTCTTGGACTGCAAGGAGATCAAACTAGTCAATCCTAAAGGAAATCAACCCTGAATAATCATTGGAAGGGTTGATGCTGAAGCTGAAGCTCCAATATTTTGGCCACCTGATGCAAACAGCCAACTCAGTGGAAAAGGCACCGATGCTGGGAAGGATTGAAGGCAGAAGGAGAAGAGGGCAACAGAGGTTGAGATGGTTAGATGGCATCACTGATTCAATGGACATGAACTTGGGCAAAGTCTGGAAGATAGTGAGGGACAGGGAGGCCTGGTATGCTGCAGTCCATGGGGTCACAAAGAGTCAGACATGACTTTGTGACTGAACAACAACAAATGGGATCCCTCAACCTGGCCTCATTGCTTAGCTACAACAGCAAAAAAATCTCAAGTCAGTCTCCTTTTCCTGCTCTCTCAACCCATTTTCAGGCAAATGGTAAGCCTGCCTTGCTACCCTCAGACAGCCTCAGTATGTATGTAATGAATCTTTTCCTATCCCTTTGGTGTGGTATCATTGGTCTTATATTTGGAAACAAACTTTGGGAAGGAGGGGCCATCTTGCAAGGGACCCACAAAAATTGGTGCAGTGAGCAGGGTGACCACATTATTTAGCGTGTCTGACATTAGTATAGCCCTCCTAGCTCTCTTATGGTTGCCGTTTACATGATATACCTTTTCCATCTGTTTACTTTCACTTTACTTGTATCTTTCAATATAAAGTATTTAATGTCTTCTACCAGCAGATAGTTGGATTTTGTTTTTTGTTTTTTAAATCCAATCTGATAATCTCTTTTTGATTAGATTGCTTAATCCATTTGTGTTTAATGTTATCATTGATATAGTTGGACTTAATCTGACATTCTGATGTTTTGTTCTCTGTGTCTCATGTCTTTTGTTGTTTTTCTATGTCTCTTTTATTACCTTTTTCTTTTTTTTTAAGAAAGTAGACTTTATTTTTCACAATAGGACTCCAGGAGTTGGTGATGGACAGGGAGGCCTGGCGTGCTGCAGTTCATGGGGTCACAAAGAGTCGTACACGACTGAGCTGCTGAACTGACTGACTGACTACATTTATAGAAAAATTTAGAAAATATTAGAGTCCCTATATATGCTACCTCTAATTTTCCCTACTGTTAACTTCTTACATTAGTATAATACATTTGTTACAATTAAAGAACCAGCATTCCCAGTGGTAAAGAGTCTGCCTGCTAATGCAGGAGACACAGTTTCAATCCCTGGGTCAGGAAGATTCCCCTGGAGAAGGACATAGCAACCCACTCCAGTATTCTTGCCTGGGAAATCCCATGGACAGAGGAGACTGGCGGGCTACAGTCCACGGGGTCACAAAGAGTCAGATATGACTTAGCAATGAAACAATGACAGCAATTGATATATTAAGTAAATTCCATAGTTGATTTATATTGTCTTAGTTTAAAAAAATTTTTTAAATGTTTTTTAAAAATTTAAGCTTTAAAAAACTGAAAGCTATCATTTTGGCCATTCAAAAATGTACAGTTCAATAGCATTTAGAACATTTATATTTTTGTGCATCCGTCACCACCATCCATCTTTTCATCTTCCCAAACTGAAACTCTGTACCTATTAAATACTAGCTCCAAACGTCACTCTGCTCAGCCCCTGACAACCACCATTCTGTTTTCGATCACCATGAATTTGACTAACTAGCTAACTAGCTACCTCATATAAGGAGAATTATGAAATATTTGTCCTTTCATGTCTGGTTTATCTCATTTAGCATCATGTCTTCAAAGTTCATCAATGTCAAAGTTTTCTTCCTTTGTAAGACTGAATAATATTCCATTGTTTGTACATAGCATATTTTGTTTATTCATCTGTTGATGACCAGCTGGATTGCTTCCACCTTTTTTCTATTGGAAGTAATGCTGCTATGAACATGGGCACACAAATATCTGAGTTCTGCTCTTGATTCTTTTGGGTATATACCCCAGATTCCCTTAGTTTTTACTTATTGTCTTTCCTCTATGATCCCATCCATGATGCAACATTATATTTGGAAATCTGAACACATGTTTGTAATGAATATACAAATTTGAAAATTATATTTGTAATGTAATACAACATTATATTAGTTTCCACTTGGGAGTGACAGCTCTCAGACTTTCCTTATTTTTGATGATCTTGATAGTTTTGAAGAATACTAAGATGCTCCTCTATTGAAGTTTGTCTAGTGTTTTTCTTATGAGTAAACTGGCATTATAGGGTTTACTTGATCAGAGAGGTCAAGGGCCACTTGGGCTTCCCTGGTGGCTCAGAGGTTAGAGCATCTGCCTCCAATGCGGGAGACCTGGGTTCGATCCCTGGGTCGGGAAGATCCCCTGGAGAAGGAAATGGCAACCCACTCCAGTATTCTTGCCTGGAGAATCCCATGGATGGAGGAGCTTGGTAGGCTACCGTCCACGGGGTTGCAAAGAGTCGGACACGACTGAGCGACTTCACCTTCACCTTCACCTTCCTTACATCATATCAAGATACAGACTGTCAGCATGACTCATCATTGTTGATCTTGACCTTGATCATTTGGCTGAAATAGTGTTTCTCAGGTTTCTCCACCATAAACCTACTCTCACCTACCTGTATCTTCTATATTGATTCTTTGGAAGGAGGTCAGCAGTCTATACTTAGGGAATGGGATGTTAGGTTCCCTCATTAGGAATGGAATATCTGCATAATTTATTTGGAATTTTCCTGCCAGGAGATTTTTCTCTTCTCCCTATTTATTTACTTATTCAATCATTTTTATATCAGTGTGGGGACATGGATATTTATTTTTATGCTATGGGCTATAATCTAATGCTATTTTATTTATTTATTTTGCTCAAACGATTCTAATCTTGGCCACTGGGAGCTCTCTCAATTGGTTCCTATATTCCTTTGGCGTATCTCTATCAATGTAGGGTTTTAATTAATTTATTTTTTAGCACTTCCTTATTTTCTGTCATTGCAAAGTACTCCAGGTTCGTCTTGTATATTTCTTACCCCGTCCTAGAATCAGTCATTTCTCCAAGAAAATCCTGTTTCCTTTCGGTTGAGAACGGTATTAGAAACCAAGATCTGGGAGCTAGTTGTGCTTATTACTATTGTTTTTTGCATGTCTCACATTTTTTTTTTTTTTTGAAACTGAATTTCTTGGTAGTATATTATAGCAACTCTAGATACCGATTCCCTTCCTTACTCCCAAGGGATCGTGGTGATTTTTGGCTTTGTCAGTTGTTGATTTGTTTAGTGATTTGGCTGAACTAATCATGTGGCATCTATTTCCCCCTCAATGGGCAGCCCCTTTAATTCATACTTACATTTTCCCCCTTGTTTTTGCTTTTAAGCCTGTCTACCTGAGGGCTTCCCTGGTGGCTCAGATGGTAAAGAATCTGCCTGCAGTGCAGGAGACCTGGGTTCAATCCCTGGGTCGGGAAGATCCCCTGGAGAAGGAAATGGCAGCTCAATCCAGTATTCTGGCCTGGAGAATCCCATGGAGAGAGGAGCCTGGCAGGCTATAGTCCATGGGGTTGCAAAGAGTCAGACACGACTGAGCAACTAACACTTTCACTTTTCTTTCTTCACCTAAGTAAGGGTCATCCATAGGTCTGGGTTGGCATAAGCCACTTATTGGTCAAAGGTAGTACTTAGCCCCCTTAGCCAGTCAGAGTTTTGCTGTATATTTTATGACACCCGTGTGGCTTCGAGGCTGCTATTACAGTTCAGGGAATTTGTGTTTACTGCCCTGTGTTCAGCGAAGGACTTATAGCTTGGAGGTTCTTTCTCTGATTGTTCTCAGGAGGGCTCAGCCTTGGGGATGCCCATAATCTGCCAGTTTGTTAGGGGTGAGTGTGATTTTAGTTTTAAACCCAGGTGTCACCCTGGATCAGAATTCCTCCCCTTCATGGTTTGGTCAGGGGGTGTGTTTAAGCCCCCTGTGCCGGCAAGGCTTCCATCCTGGACTCTGACTGCTCCCCGGAGGGCTTTTCCTGGCTGCTCTTTTCCCAGTTCTCTCTATTAAACTTCTGGCTGCTCTGCTGTTTTGCATGTCTTTAGGAGCTAGCCTTCTCCTGTTAATTACTCTCTACCAAGATCTCCAATGTTTCTTAAAACACCCTTAAGCATAGAGATCTCTACTTCCTTTACCGAATGATTAACCTCCTCAGGCAGAGCTTCAGGATCCTTCACTCTTCAGGTCTGCCTCACCTCCTGGGTGGAACCCTCCTGCTATTACACTAGAACTCTACTCCAGTTCTATGAGGGCCCAGGCTGGCCTTCTCAGCTTGCCCTTTCCGAATGGAACCTCTATAATGGAGCTGGGGCAAGGGTGACCAGGGTCCTTGTACTTTCGGTGCGCTACAACCGGTGCAGGACTTGGCAAGGCGCCCCATCCCCTAGACCTTTCTTCCTAGGAATAGAGCTGCTGCAGCAGTAGGTTAATTGGAGTGGGCTGGGGTATGAGAAATATTGCTGGCAACATGCCACTCCTGGGGTGAAATCATAGCCCAGACGGTGCACTTCAGGGAGAGGGGGCCCCTCTCTTCTTTGCTGCACATGCCTAGGATATGGGAGTTAAAGGGAGAAGATGGTGGCAGACATGCCATAGATGCTTACTGGTACTTTGTCGCTCAGTCGTGTCCGACTCTTTGCAACCCCGTGGACTGTAGCCCACCAGGCTCTTCCCTCCATGGGATTCTCCAGGCAAGAGTACTGGAGTGGGTTGCCATTTCCTTCTCCAGGGGATCTTCCCGACCCAGGGATCGAACCCGGGTCTCCCGCATTCCAGGCAGAACCCCTGAGCCACCAGGAGATGCTTGTTCTTATGCAATTCAGCAGATTATTTTGCATGAGTATTTCTCCTTTTCCTCTATGCCCTTAAGATAATTTCCAGAGACATTGAATGATTTTACTTTAATTTTTGTAATTTTCTCTATCTAAATTGTTGTGATGCTAGGGAGAATTCACTGGGAGTCCCATTCATCCTATTTTAATGTTCTTTTACATCAACAATATGTTCCCTACCATGAATACTTGACACAGTCTTCCACTATGTTAATGTTGCTGCTGCCATGGATTGCTTGGTGGGGAAGTGGGGGTCTGAGAAACAATGAAAATGCGAGAGCTATGGGAGAGCTAAGGAAAGAACTGGCCCTTCCAGCACTGGGGAAGGAAACAGGTTTTAATTTTATCAGGGGCTTCTGATTGTAATTCAGGTTGATGATCATCACCCTGGTCTTCTTACTACATTCATTCTAGCCTTCTGGGGATCCTGATAAAGCCATCTGATGTTTCCTCAGGCATCTGAACTAATATCAGCATCAAATAGCATCTGTTCACTGTGAGGAGAGAAAATGCACTTTAATTGTAGCAGGAGGAATCTGGGCTAAATGTGAGGAGATAGTCCCTGATCAAAAGCGTCAGCCTGAGAGGTCTTTTTCAAGTGAAAATCAGATCATGCCTCTCTGCTGCTTCAAGCCCTCCAATGGCTGCCCAATGCAATTAGAATAAAGTCCAATCCCCTAACCAAAACCTACATTTCATTTCACTGTCTGTCATTCACCATGGTTCAGTAACTCGGCCTTTCTTTCTGTCTTTGAAGTCCACCAGGCTCGCTCCTACCCTAGGACCTTTGCATTCTCTACCTGGAATGCCCTTCATCAAATCTCCACATGGGTAACTGTGGTCAACTGTCTTAATTCCAAGTTTATCTTCTCAGGAGGATTTTCTGGACCATGACATCTAAGGTAGGTACCCCACACCCCGACTCTTCATTGTTCACTATTCCTTATTAACCTGCCTTCACTCTCCTACTAGAGTGTAACTTCTAGGAAGCAAGAATCTTGATGAATCTTGGTTATGCTGTCTGCTCTCACCCATAGGAAGTGCTTCCTATCCAGTGGGAATTTAATAAATCCAAAGAATAAAAGGAGGAATGAAAACATGGGTGGGATGAAAGTCCATGGTTTTCTTTTCAGATTTTAAATAAATGAATAAAATACTCTCTTTGATGTCTCAGAAGAAGGGCCTAGATGAGATTTCATGTTGAGCTCTTGCAATGCGAGAATTCATTTTTACTAGCAGAAGAGTGCTTTATAGAAAGTGGCAGCCTGAAGTGTTTTCCAGGGAAATAAATCCTCCAAACAAGAACAATTCAAAATATATTCAGCTATTCAGTTGTTTGGATCCTGGTTTTAGTTTCACTCTGGCCCCGAGACAGTTTCATGTACACTTGTGCCCTGTTTTGTTATAACACCCAAGGACAGGCACAGTATGAGGATAGCCCACTGTTGACCTCATATACTTGTGATTGAAATAACTTTGAATATTATGACTCACAGAAGACACAGAAACCCCGAATAATGCTGGCTTTGTCAGTTGAAACAAATCCTGGTTCCTTTCTATTGCGTCAACCAATGGCATTTGGTGTTTCTAGTCTCTTTTAATCTGAAACTGATCCCACCCCCCTTTTCCCCATGACATCACTTTTTGAGAGGCTAGGCCAGTTATCTTGTAGAACTTCCCAAATTCTCAATTTTTCTTATTGTTCTACTGTGACGTTATTTAATTTCCCCCTCTATTCCCTATACTTCTTGTAAACTGGAAGTTAGGTCAAAGATTTAGTTCAGTTCAGGTTGTCAAGAGCTCTTCAAAAGTGATCCATATGCATCACAGCAGGTGTGGAAGGTTAGGATATTCTACTACTAGTGATGTTAAAGTTTTTGAAGTTCTTTAATTTCAGTGTTTCTATAAGAAAACAGTTTATATTTTGGACAGTAGAGAGCTCCTTTGTACTAAAAGTAGGGTGATTTGCAGCTTACAAAAGAGACACAAGCCACAGTTTGCAAGAATAGTCTAAAATGATGACTCATTATCCATTATTCCACCAGTGATGGGGGAGGCATGACTGGATGTCAAAGGGGCTTGAGAAAAAGCTGAGGTCAGACTACCTCTCCCCTGGAGGATGAGCAAATTCCCATGTGTCCTGGATCCTGGCAATAACTTCAAGGAAGTGGACTTGCGGGTCTGGGGGACACCCGGTATAGGGCTTAGGAGGTTGGTAGTAAAGTTCAGTCACCTGTCCCCATTGCTCTTCCCCTAAATTTTAGGAAAATCTTCAGAGAAATAATTAAACAGCCAGAGTGGAAATTCTGGCCCTACTGCTTGTACTGCTGTTATTTCAAGTGCAACAACTTTACATTTATCTATTTGATTTAAAAAACTGGTTCTTGCTTTAAAAGGCTTTGGGGCACCAGAACAGTAAAATTGTCCAATAAAATACTTAAATCAGTTGACAGCACCACATTTAAAAACACAGTGTGTCACAAAGTAACATAAATGCCATGACCAGTATGAGATTCCCTTTGGCTACACAAATTTTTAAGGATAGGCTTTACAGTGGATTTAAACACATGTAAACCTGCGTCTGATTGAACGAGTGAAGGCAGATGGCATGATAGTAAAGCATGTCTTCACTGGTTCAACCAGACCTAGGTTGAACAAGGAGGGGAGCTAATAACAATGCAAAATTACTATCAAAGCTAACTTTTGATAGCGCATTGGGCTAAGAGACTCACATTCGGTGTATCATTTAATTGTCACAACAAGGCTGTAAGGGAACTGTGGCTGTTATCCTCATTTTACAGGTCAGTAAGCCAAGGCACAGACTGAGACACAGAGAGGTTAAGCAAACTTTCCAGTGTCACTGCTTGATGATAAAGCTGGGATTTGAACCCAGACATATTGGTTCTAGAAGCTATACTTTTAATGTTTTAAATTTCTACTGCAAACTGACTGCATTCATTCATTCAATCACTTACTTAATGAATAACACATACAGGTGCATGTCCATGGGCATGCATCTTACTCTGCGCCAGGCATTTCATTTTACTGGGCTCTGGAATGAAATGAAAATCCAAAACACACAGGGCTTCTCAATTCAAGCTGATCCTAAATAGTAAAGGCTTTGGATTTGTAGACAAAATCCGAAGAGGGGGCCACATGTCAGCAAGTTATGTAACTGCTAATGGAGGCATTTCAGGTTAGGAAATCTTTCCAGTCTAACCATTCCACGGGCTCTCTGCTATTAACATTTACTGGCATTTTGGAGGTCTGTTCAAGTTGATCACAGTGTAGACAACGTACAAACCTAAGAACGGGCTCAAGGAAGCTACTGCTACAAGAAAGGAGTGATGGAGGAAGAATCATGAGGCAGGAGGTTTACTTGAAAAGTATCTCCCATATGAATTGCTCATGTTTGCTGTGCTTTCTTTTAAGAACAGAAACTAAATAAACATAACAGGAAAAATGCCCACTTTAACAGAACACATTTAGGTTTCTATTTTGGACAAAAGAATTTTTTATGAGGAGATAAGGTGGCTTATTTCAGAAAGGGATGTTTCAACAATAGCAGTGCAAACAGGAAAGACTTCTTTTCATTTGCACAGTTTGATTGAAAGCTTATCAAACTTATACAAGTGCACAGACTATGAGGTGAAAACACACTTGATTTTTTTTTTTTAAGACCAATAAGACAGCAACATTTGTCATTGTTTGGGACTTTATAGTGTTCAAACTGCTTTCAGATACTTTATCAGAAACGGCTTATGTGTGTCTTTCCGTCCTCACTGGATTCTCTCATCCTCACTCACCTCCTGGCCTGGACGCTCAGCTCCTTGTTCTTCCTGAAGCTGTGGGGCTGTGGTCAATCTTCCACAGGCCTGGAGACTTTGGCTCTTTCAGAAATTTTCAGACTTGGACAAACTTTCAGACTATGCTCTTTCAAAAGGACATAGGAGTAGGCTTTCTGGGTGCTTTCAAGGGGTAGAGGCATGGGGCAATCCGGAAGTATGGGGCAGTAAGTTTTGCAGTGGGAATACTCATCATGCTTCATCTTTTCTCGATGGGTTGCCTCAAGGTCTAGTTTCTCCATAGATATCTCACGTAATCCTGCGAATATATCTGTCAGATTACTGGTGGTGACACTTGTGGCTTCACATGAAGCGCTGGTCAGTGTAGTAATGCATCATCTTTTCATTTCTTCCTGTTTTTCTTTCTTGTCTTGTTTCCTTTTGCCTTCAATCTGGATGCTCTAGGATTGTACCCTCTAAATAAAGCACCAGGACTTAATCCCTGCCTCAGGCTCTGTTAGGTCTCATACACATATTTATTTCAGACTCTCTCCACATGTTGAGGCAGACAAGTATGCTAGTGTTAGTCATAAGATGAGAAAACTGAGGCTCAGAAAGTTTAAGTGATTAGTCTGAGATTCAGTTCAGTTCAGTTCAGTTCAGTCGCTCAGTCGTGTCCGACTCTTTGCGACCCCATGAATCGCAGCACGCCAGGCCTCCCTGTTCATCACCATCTCTCGGAGTTCACTCAGACTCACATCCATCGAGTCTGTGATGCCATCCAGCCATCTCATCCTCGGTCGTCCCCTTTTCCTCCTGCCCCCAATCCCTCCCAGCATCAGAGTCTTTTCCAGTGAGTCAACTCTTCGCATGAGGTGGCCAAAGTACTGGAGTTTCAGCTTTAGCATCATTCCTTCCAAAGAAATCCCAGGGTTGATCTCCTTCAGAATGGACTGGTTGGATCTCCTTGCAGTCCAA
>SJYT01076833.1:649781-680639 GCA_006410635.1 Cephalophus harveyi | reverse complement strand
CTGTTTGGAAATTTCTACTCTTTTTTTAAATTATCTATTATAAAATCTTTTTTGAATGTTAAGTTCTAATTAAGTATAATGCAACTATTTGTTATAAAGTTGGAGTAATTTGAAATAATTATCTAAACCATTGTACATCTCTGCTTTGTATGTTCATTTCCCCATGGATCTGAATGGGAATATTTGTGAGTGAAATGAAAAGAACACAAAGTATTTTGAAGTATATTGGGGTAAAATTTGATTCTAATGACAGAGAATAGTGAGAAGGAAGAGAAGGAAAGACATTTTTGATTTTATCAGGTCCCTATGTACATTTATTCTTATTGAGTGCTGTGAAATAGTAGTCTTAGAACATGACATGGTAGCATGCATCCACAGATGCGGTAGTAAGTCAAAATTAGAAAGATCCATTTTGAAAATTATCTTTTAAAATGATAGCAGTCTTGTATTCTAAGGCACAATTTGGTTTCCATGCTTGTGTTTGGGTTGTTGCAGTTCAGAGTTGCCACATGTGACTAATTCAATAGAAATTTTAATTTATGAAAAATTGCTCTATGCCAGACAGATAATGCTCCCTTTTCAGCCATCTCATAGAGAATTTTATGCTATATAAGGTATCAAACAATAAAATCATTTTATTGTAATTTGGAAAAGACACCTAACACTTGAATCTGTGAATCAGAGAATGCAATTTGCAGAGAAAGAAGCATTTTACAGCATTTTAAAGATAAAGAAAATAAAGCATTTTAAATTCTGATATATTCTCTTTGCCAATCTAAGATTATTTCCAAAAGTAAAGCACCAGACTCTCATTTCACATTGTGCCATGTACATCTGGTTATGTATAGTTGACATGAAGAAAACAAAATGACCTAAAATTCTTTGTATTTCAGAAAGAGAGATCATCGAGGTCCTCTTAATTGAAAATCTTTGCTTGCTTTGTTTATAACTCTACAGAACAGTACATAAAACACCCTCACTTGTACATTCAGTAGCTAGAAGCCAGTATGTTATATGAATCAGCAAGGGGAGGTGGGTTTACATTGAGATAAGCATCAGGCCACATTAACTGTTCTTATTGAGATGATTACATTAGATAAATAATAGGGAATAGTTGACCTCATTAGCAATGTGTCACAGCTAGAGTGATGATGATAGGTGACAGTTCTTACAAACGTTTGATTAGGCAAATTTCTATTATAAACATATTCCTAGAAACACACACACACACATCACTTTAAAATAAAAGGTACACGTGTTGAAAATAATTTACTGAAAATAAAAACTTTTTTATTAAAGAAAAAATAATCCAAATTTACTTAGCTCCGCCTGTTCTTTTTGCCAATAACTCTACCAGCTGGCCTGTGGGAGATGTTTGCAAAAATGTTTGCATTTCCCTTATGTCCCCTCCAAATCTTTGTTTTCACCACAATAATGAAAGGAACAAATGTTCACATTTTCCAAAGGTTTACCATTTTCAAGAAAAACACACAAACTCATCTGAAATAAATGAGTGTTCACTTGCTGGTAGGTAGCCAAATACGAACAGATGTTTAACTTTTGTGAATTAACTTTTTTGTTTGTTTGTTTCTGGGCTTGATGCTACTTAGAAGCATGCATTTTGTTTTTAGACAAGGATTGAGTCTTGATATCAGAATACTGCGTCATGAAAAGGATGATTAAACAGACATGTCCTGACTTATCCTAAAGGTAGTAGATGGGGAAACAGTGGAAACAGTGTCAGACTTTATTTTTTTGGGCTCCAAAATCACTGCAGATGGTGACTGCAGAAATTAAAAGACGCTTGCTCCTTGGAAGAAAAGTTATGTCCAACCTAGATAGCATTTTCAAAAGCAGAGACATTACTTTGCCGACTAAGGTCCGTCTAGTCAAGGCTATGGTTTTTCCTGTGGTCATGTATGGATGTGAGAGTAGTAATGAGGCTAAAGCTGAAACTCTAGTCCTTTGGCCACCTCATGAGAAGAGTTGACTCATTGGAAAATACTCTGATGCTGGGAGGGATTGGGGGCAGGAGGAGAAGGGGACGACTGAGGATGAGATGGCTGGATGGCATCACGGACTCGATGGACGTGAGTCTGAGTGAACTCCGGGAGATGGTGATGGACAGGGAGGCCCGGCATGCTGCGATTCATGGGGTCGCAAAGAGTCGGACACGACTGAGCGACTGAACTGAACTGAACTGAGTGCACTTCATGATGTTTGAGAATTTAAGAACAAATTCTGTGTCCTCTCAAGTAGCTGTAGAAAGAACAGCCTATACTCTACTCCTTTTCCACTAACAACTTATGTGACCTTGAGTAATGATCTTCCCTCTCTAGATTTTAGTTTCCTGTATGTATTGCTTTATGTAAATCTAAAGCCTCCATTTGTGTCTTAATCCTAATGGGGAAAATATTTACTGCTTAAAAATTAATTAGATGTAAAATCTTAATACATGAATTCATCTTTATTCTATTTATCAATATGTGCAACAACTTTATTGCATAGTTTGCAAGAGGTTTAAAAAAAGGTCCCAGTGAGAGAGATGATGCCCCTGGGAAAAGGAGGCAGCTTGAGTGCTATAAGCAGAAGCTTTGGAGCCAGACTGCTGGTGAAAGTCGCAGTCTCTTCTACTTCCCATCTGTGTGAAAAGGGGGAAGTCCCTTAAATCCTTTGGAAGCTCAGGGCATTTCAGTTTTTTCATCTGTAACTTGAATATCATGATAGTACCTACTGCATATGGTGGTTGTAAGAGTTAGATGAGGGAATAGCTACTATAATAATTTCTTAGAAGACGTAGCTCTAATTTATCTGCAAAACTATTTGATATGCCAATAAATTAGAAATCACATAGAGAATTATGAGGAAAAGATATGCTTCAAAGTTAGTGATAAGAAGTGCAGTCATGTTAGGTCCACTATCATCCAACAACACTATATTTCTACCATCATCTAATGGCCTTCCCTTGTGGTTCAGAGGTAAAGAATCCACCTGCCAATGGAGACACAGGAGATTTGGGTTCGATCCCTGGGTGGGGAAGATTCCTTGTAGTAGGAAATGACAACCCACTCCAGTATTCTTGCTTGAGAAACCCCATGGACACAGGAACTCGGTAGGCTACAGTCCATGGGGTAGCAAAGAGTCAGATGCGGATGCGCATGCACACACACATACATTAGATATATAGATGTATCTCCCAGGGAAGATCCCCTGGAGAAGGGAAAGGCTACCCTCTCCAGTATTCTGGCCTGGAGAATTCCATGTTCTGTATATAGTTCATGGGGTCACAAAAAGTCAGACACGACTGAGCAATTTTCACTTCACTCCCAGTGGTTCTGTTCCTATGGCAAGCCCTGACTAATACAGGGACCTAGACTGTTATCACAACTGTCCTCCTGGCACAGACATTGTTTTCTTTACTAAAACAAATAAAATAAAGAGGGCAAGAGAGAAACAATAGATAACATATGGATCTATTTGCAGCTGGTATTGATTTGATGGCAACAATGCACTTTATTCAAGGATGGGGGAAAGGCTGGCAGCCTTTGGTGAAGCCCTTCCCTTTTTCTGGGTACCTAGAAGAGAGCTGCATGCAATCTTGCTCATGTTTCTTTTTCTTTTCAATTACTTTGTAAGAGAGGTAAAAAGGAAAATTCATTCTGGCATTTTAATCATTTTTCTGTAATTTATTTAAACATTATTTTATAGATTTGGTGCCTTATTTTACTAACTTTTTTTTTTTTTTTTTTTCTTGGCACTGAATAGACTATATGGATCTTACCTTGTCTTCCTCTTGTGCCAGAGCCCTGAGAATCCAGACAGTATTCAACATAAATCCTCTAATTGTGAATGCCTCCTAGAAGGCAGCAGAGTCACCAGGCGTGTCAGTACTGCCATTTCTTTCACTGCACATACTGACCCACTATAAGCTCAGTTTTCACATAATCGGGAATAGTCTGTATGATTTGCTGTATACTGTACCTATAGATTAGCTGTCGGGCCTTTCAAGGGAGAGTTTTCTTCAATTTTGACATAAACTGATATAGCAAATGTAAACCTCAGTCCAAACATTTAAGTATCCAAGAAAAGTTATCTTTCTTATTCCTCTCAAATCAACTCACTGCTGACATTGAGGCCATGTGCTTCTGGATTAGTATGAAATTCCATCTGAATTATTACTGCTCTCCCTTTGTCAGACTAATAAGAGACTCTGCACAACCTCAGAGTTTTCCAAGAAAATATTTATAACCACCACTACCACAAAAATTCACAAATATATAAAAAATAATTTGTGCCAAGAAATGTTGCATGTGGTTTTTTATATTAATATGATGGGATTTAACTCAGGTCTGTTACACTATATTATGGGCTGACTTGTGTCCCCTTCCCCTGCAAATTCCTATGTTGATACCCTAGCCACTAGATACTTCAGAATGGGAGTGTATTTGGAGATAGGGCCTCTAAAGTTAGTTAAGATAAAATGAGCTCACAAAACTAGGCCCTACTCCAACATGACTTGTGTCCTTATAATAAGAAGAGATTAGGACACAGACACATATAGGGAAGACCATGCAAAGACTCACATAGAAGATGGCCATCAACACACCAAGGACAGAGGCCTCAAAAGAAACCAAGCTTACTAACACCTTGACCAGGGCTTCTAGTCTCCAGAACTATGAAAAATAACTTTCTGTAGTTTCAGCTCCACAGTCTGTGGTATTCTGTAATAACAGTCCCAGCAAATATGCTCCAAAGCCTATGACCTGCCATTTATTACTCTTAATCCTTTTCTCACCCCTCCTCTTTTATATATAAAAAAGCTCTTTATAATTTATTTTTATAATGATGACAAAGATTCAAAGAGACTTTCTGCATTATTTAAAAAAATAAAGTCTTTATTTTGAAATAATTTTAGATTTACAGAAAATAATACAAAAATCAGTACAATTTCTTTATACCATGCACCCCTCATGTTAATATCTTACATTATTGTGGTGCATTTATAAAAATTAAGAAACCAACTAAACTACCAGAAGTCATCTGTATTTCACCAGTTTGTCCATTAACATCCTTTTTCTATTTTTCTCTTCCAGGATTCAATCAAGGATAGTATATTTTTTTAGTCGTCATATTTCCTTAGGCTGCTCTTGGCTCTGATAGTTTCTCAGTCTTTCCTTATTTTCCTTGATATTGACAGTTTTTATAAAGGACTGGTCAAGTATTTTTAGAATGTCCTTCTGTTGGAATTTTTCTAATCATTTTCTTATTATTAGAAAGGAGTTAGTGGTTTTCAGAGGAATACCACAAAGTTAAAATGCCCTTTCCATCACATCATATCAGGGGGCACATAGTATCAACATGACTCATCACTGGTGGTATTATCCTTGATCATTTGCTTAAGATAGTTGCAATGGACTGAAGGTCTGTACCTCCACAAAATTCATATGTTGAAACACAAAAGAGAGCTCTCACCAGAACCCAACCACGTTTGCACTTTATTCTTGGACTCCTAACCTCCAGAACTGTGAGAAATAGATTTCTGTCATTTGTAAGTCAACTCTGTTACTATGGTTCTTGCTATAGCAACCCAAACTGAATAAGACAGTAATCTTTGCTAGGTTTCTCCATTGTAATGATACCATTTTCCTTTTTTTTGTATTCTGTCCTTTGGAAGATCATCACTGAATCCAGCCCACACTCAATAGGGACTGGGGAATAAACTCCACCTCCAGGAGAGAATAGCATAGTGAAATGTTGAAGAACCATGAAAGATGCCGGGATTCTTGGCCTCTGGAGGAGAAGAATTCAATCTGGGGCCAGAAATGAGGCTTGATCGCTCAGAGTTTTGTGTAATAGAGTTTTATTAAAGTATAAAAGGGATACAGAAAGCTTCTGACATAGACATCAGAAGGGGCAGAAAGAGTACCACCTTGCTAGTGTGAGAAATGGAGTTATATACCTTTTAATTAGTTATTGCAATGAATCAAAAGAATGTCTCAAGTTTGTGAAAATTTTACCAGACCCACTCCCACAATTTACATTTTAGGATAACAAGATTAGAATTTAACAATAGAAAGATCCTATCAGACATTTTAAAATGTCAGGATTAGTCAGGAGGTTTTCAGGAAGGAGAAACTGTCTTCAAGCAGGATAGATTGTTGTATAATCTCTAGTACAGAGTTTAAACTGAGTTGTGTAATTAACTAAGACTAAGGAATGTAGATAAAAAGTGTGTCCTTTCCTCCTCCTTGAGAACTCCAGACCCCTCTTTCCTTGGGGACCCCCGGACTTCTTATCAACCTGCCTAGGAATTGACTCTTTCAATAAACATATACTATTTGGATCATCTTTCTATTGAACACCTGTCTGCTATCACATTGGTCTTAGTTCTATCACCTTCTTTGTTCTTTTTACTGACCTACTATAATCTCATAGCCTCCAGAATGAAAGCCACAATCACAGAAAGCTAACCAAAATGATCTCATTGTCAGACCTTGTGAAACTTAATGAAATTAAGAGCTATGCCATGCAAGGCCACCTAAGATGGACGGGTCATGGAGAGTTCTGACAAATTGTGATCTGGGTCATGGTTGAGGGTTCTGACAAAATGTGGTTTGGGTATTAGTGGAGAGTTCTGACAGAACGTGGTCCACTGGAGAAGGGAATGTCAAAACACTACAATATTCTTGCCTTGAGAACCCCATGAACAGCATGAAAAGACAAAAAGATGCCATGGGAAGACGAGCCCACCAGGTGTCCACATACGGGGGAAGAACAGAGAAATAGTTACAGAAAGAATGAAGACAATGGGTCAAAGCAGAAACGACACTCAGTTTTGAATGTGCCTGGTGGTGAGAGTAACATCTGATGTTGTAAAGAACAATACTGCATAAGAACTTGGAACGTTAGGTCTATGAATCAAGGTAAATTGGGCGTGGTCAAGCAGGAGATGGCAACAGTGAACATCAACACTTTAGGAATCAGTGAGCAAAAATGAATGGGAATGGTCAAATTTAATTCAGATGACCATTATATCTACTACTGTGGGCAAGAATCCCTTAGAAGAAATGGAGTAGACCTCATAATCAACAAAAGAGTCTAATATGCAGTACTTAGGTGCAGTCTCAGAAATGACAGAATGATCTCTGTTCGTTTCCAAGGCAAACCATTCAATATCACAGTAATCCAACTCTATGTCCCAACCACTGATGACGAAGATTAACAAATCTGTGAAGACTTACATGGCCTTCTAGAACTAACACACACACACACAAGATGCCCTTTTCATCACAGGGAATTTGAATGCAAACGTAGGAAATCAAGAGATATCTGGAGTAACAGGCAACTTTGGCCTTGGAGTACAAAATGAAGCACGGCAAAGGCTAGCAGAGTTTTGCCAAGAGAATACACTGGTCGTACATAGCAAACACCCTCTTCCAACCACAAAAGAGATGATTCTATACATCGACATCAACAGATGGCCAATACCGAAATCAGATTGATTATATTCTTTGTAGTCAAAGATGGTGAAGCCCTATACAGTCAGAAAAATCAAGACCTTGAACTGACTGTGGCTAGATCATGAAGTTCTTATTGCAAAACTCAGACTTAAATTGAAGAAAGCAGGGAAAACCACCAGCCCATTCAAGTATGACCTAAGTCAAATCTTTTATGATTATACTGTGTAGGTGATAAATAGACTCAAGAGATTAGATCTTATAAAGTGCCTGAAAAGCTATGGACAGGGGTTCATAACATTGTACAGCAGGCAGTGACCGAAAACATTCTAAAGAAAAAGAAATGCAAGAAGGCTCAAATGTTGTGTGAGGAGTCCTCAAAATAGCATAGAAAAGAAGAGAAATGAAATGCAAAGGAGAGAGGGAAAGGTATACCCAACTGAGTTCCAGAGAATACCAAAGATAAGAAAGCTTTCTTAAGTGAACAATGCAAAGAAACAAGAAAACAAAAGACTGGGAAAGAGTAGAGATCTCGTTAAAAAAAAAATAGTGATACTGAAGGAACATTTCAGGCAAAGATGTGCACAATAAAGAACAGAAATGGCAAGGATTTAACAGAAGCAGAGGAGATAAAAAGAGGTAGCAGGAATACACAGAACTATACAAAAAAAGGACTTAATGACCAGGAAGAACATGATGGTATGATCACTCACCAAGAGCGAGACATCCTGGAGTGTGAAGTCATTTGGACCTTACAAGGCATTACTATTAACAAAGCTAGGGGAGGTGATGGAATTCCAGCTGAGCTATTTCAAATCCTAAAAGATGATGCTGTTAAAGTGCTGCAATGACTATCCCAGCAAGCTTGGAAAAATCAGCAGTGGCCACAGGACTGGAAGAGGTCACTTTTCATTCCAATCTCAAAGAAAGACAAGACCAAAGAATGTTTAAACTATCACACAATTGCACTCATTTTGTGTGCTAGTAAGGTAATACTCAAAATTCTTCAAGCTAGGTTTCAACAGTACTTGAACTGATAAATTGCAGATGTACAAACTGGATTTAGAAAAAAAGTGGAATCAGAGATCATATTGTCAACATTCATTCAATCATAGAAAAAGCAAGGGAATTCCAGAAAAAACATCTACTTCTGCTTTATTGAGTACACCAAAACCTTTGGCAGTGTGGATCACAACAAACTGTGGAAAATACTTAAAGAGCAGGAAATACTAGACCATTTTACCTGCATCCTGAGAAATCTGTATGCAGGTCAAGAAGCAACAGTTAGAAGTGGACATGGAACAACAGACTGGTTCCAAATAGGAAAAGGAGTACATCAAGGCTGTATATTGTCACCCTGCTTATTTAACTTCTATGCAGAGTACATCATGAGAAATGCTGGGCTGGTGGAAGCACAAGCTGGAATCAAGATTGCTGGGAGAAATATCAATAACCTCAGATATGCAGATGACACCACTCTTATGGCAGAAAGTGAAGAAGAACTGAAGAGCCTCTTGATGAAAATGAAAGAGGAGAGTGAAAAAGTTGGCTTAAAGCTCAACATTCAGAAAACTAAGATCATGGCATCTGGCTCCAACACTTTATGGCAAATAGATGGGGAAACAGTGGAAACAGTGTCAGACTTTATCTTTTTGGGTTCCAAAATCATGGCAGATGGGGATTGCAGCCATGAAATTAAAAACGCTTACTCCTTGGAAGGAAAGTTATGACCAACCTAGATAGCATATTGAAAAGCAGAGACATTACTTTGCCAACAAAGGTCCATCTAGTCAAGGCTATGGTTTTTCCTGTGGTCATGTATGCATATGAGAGTTGGACTGTAAAGAAAGCTGAGCACCAAAGAATTAATGCTTTGAACTGTGGTGTTGGAGAAGACTCTTGAGAGTCCCTTGGACTGCAAGGAGATCCAACCAGTCCATCCTAAAGATCAGTCCTGGGTGTTCTTTGGAATGAATGATGCTAAAGCTGAAACTCCAGTACTTTGGCCACCTCATGCGAAGAGTTGACTCATTTGAAAAGACTCTGATGCTGGGAGGGATTGCAGGAGGAGAAGGGGACGACAGAGGATGAGATGGCTGGATGGCATCAGTGACTCGATGGAAGTGAGTCTGAGTGAACTCGGGGAGTTGGTGATGGACAGGGAGGCCTGGCGTGCTGCGATTCATGGGGTCACAAATAGTCGGACACGACTAAGCAACTGAACTGAACTGAACTGAAATGAGTGAAGTTCTAATACATGCAACAACCTGGATGAACCTTGAAAGCATTATGCTAAGTCAAACAAACCAGCCATGATATGACAGCTATTATATGATTCTACTTATATAGGAGAAACCTATAATAGGAAAATTCATAGAGACAGAAAGTAGATTAGAGGTTACCAGTGGTTGGAGGTAAGAGAAGATGGGGGGTTACTGCTTAATGGTTGTAGTTTTTGTTTGAGATGATGAAAAATTTTCAGAAATAAGTAGTATTGAGTTTTCACAACACTGTGAATGCAATTAATGCCATTGAAATGTACACTTAAAAGTGGTTAAAAGGAATATAAATTGGTACAGCCACTATTGAAAAACTGAGAAATAAATATCAGAAAAAAGAAACTTTCAAACCAATGTCCGTCATAAATATAGACATAAAATGTCTAATTTCTATGAACAAATAGGTAACAATACATGAAAAGTTTAATGAACCATGAATAAGTAGGATTTAATTACAAGAATTCACAGTTGGTTTAACATTTAAAAACTAATCACTATAATTCATCATATTCAGAGAACAAAACAAACCACATAGTCATTTTCTTAGGTACAAAGAAAATACAGGCATATCTTATTTTATTACACTTCAATTTATTGTGATTTGTAGATATTGCTTCTTTCCAAATTGAAGGTCTGTGGCAACCCTGTGTAAAGCAAATCTATTGTCACCATTTTTCCAGCAGTATTTGCTCACATCATGCTTCTGTGTCACATTTTGGAAATTATCATGATATTTCATTTTTTTTTTGGCTATTATTATACATGTGATGATGATCTGTGATGAGTGATTCTAATGTTACTATTACTCACTGAAGTCTCAGATGATGGCTAACATTTTTTAGAAAGAAGGTATTTTTTAATTTAGGTATGTACATTTTTTGACCTAATGTTATTGCACATTTAGACTACAGTACAGTGTAAACATAACTTTTATATGCACAGGGAAAAACTGAAAACTCATGTGCATAGCTTTATTGTGATATTCACTTTATTATAGTGGTCTAGAACTGAACCTACAGAATCCCTGAGGTTTGTCTTTATTAAACAAACTTCAAAATCATTCATGATAAAGTGTGTTTACTACATCAGCAGCCTCAGATATGTGGATAATACCACCCTAATGGAAGAAAGTGAAGAGGAACTAAAGAGCCTCTTGATGGCAGTGAAGGAAGAGAGTGAAAGAGCTGCTTAAAACTCTATATTAAAAAAAAAAAAAAAAAAAAACTAGGATCATGGCATCCGGTCCCATCACTTCATGGCAATAGAAGAAGAAAACATGGAAGCAGTGACAGATTTCCTCTTCTTGGGCTCTAACATCACTGCAGATGGTATCTGCAGCCATGCAATTAGAAGATGATTGTTTCTTGGCAGAAAAACTATGACAAACCTAGACATCACTCAGCTGGCAAACGTCCATTTAGTAAAGGCTATGGTCTTTCCAATAGTCATGTACGGTTGTGAGAGCTGGACTGTAAAGAAGGTGGAGTGCTGAAGAAATGATGCCTTCTAACTGTGGTGCTGGAGAAGACTCCTCAGAGTCCCTTGGACAGCAAGGAGATCAAACAAGTCAATCTTAAGGGACACCAACCCTGAATATTCATGGGAAGGACTGATGCCAAAGCTGAAAATTCAGTATTTTGATCATCTGATGCGAACAGCTGACTCATTGGAAAAGTCTTTGATGCTGGGAAAGATTGAGGACAAAAATAGATGAGGACATCAAAGAATGAGATGGTTGGATGGCATCACTGATGCAATGGACATGAAATTGCACAAACTTTGGGAGATGGTGAGGGACTGGGAGGACTGGTGTGCTACAGTCCATAGGGACACAAAGAGCTGGACATGACTGGGCGACAAGTCTGTTACCAAAGTAGGTTTAGTAGGTATTACCTTCTTCAAATTGATGAAGGACATCTATGAATAACTTAAAGAAAATATCATATTTATTGGTGAAAAATAGTCTTTCTAGTGAGATTGTTCTGGTAAGACAAAGAAACTCTGCTATATGGCTTTATTTCACAGGAGGTCAAGAAAACACACTTTTGTTAAAAGCAGATTGAAGACTCCAAGACCAGTTGTGAGTTGCTTGTCCTTTCCTCTTCATCATATATAAACTTCATTTTTTTATTAATGTAAACATGCATATATATAAATTACACACACACACACACACATAATCACAAACATATAATCAATAATCAGATGCAATATCATTTGAAGTAGTCAATGTTTAGCTTTAAAATATATTTAACCATATAAGAAGCACATTATACAGGAAGGCATAAACCACGTTAAATTTTCCATATTTATTGGTGATGTCAGGTCCATGAATCAAGGCAAATTGGAAGTGGTCAAACAAGAGATGGCAAGAATGAATGTCAACATTCTAGGAATCAGCGAACTAAAATGGACTGGAATGGGTGAATTTAACTCAGATGACCATTATATCTACTACTGTGGGCAGGAATCCCTCAGAAGAAATGGAGTAGCCATCATGGTCAACAAAAGAGTCCAAAATGCAGTACTTGGATGCAATCTCAAAAACGACAGAATGATCTCTGTTCATCTCCAAGGCAAATCATTCAATATCACAGTTATCCAAGTCTATGCCCCAACCAGTAATGCTGAAGAAGATGAAGTTGAATGGTTTTATGAAGACCTACAAGACCTTTTAGAACTAACACCCAAAAAAGATGTCCTTTTCATTATAGGGGACTGGAATGCTAAAGTAGGAAGTCAAGAAACACCTGGAGTAACAGGCAAATTTGGCCTTGGAATGCGGAATGAAGCAGGGCAAAGACTAATAGAGTTTTGCCAAGAAAATGCACTGGTCATAGCAAACACCCTCTTCCAACAACACAAGAGAAGACTCTACACATGGACATCACCAGATGGTCAACATGGAAATCAGATTGATTATATTCTTTGCAGCCAAAGTTGGAGAAGCTCTATACAGTCAACAAAAACAAGACCAGAAGCGGACTGTGGCTCAGATCATGAACACCTTGTTACCAAATTCAGAATCAAATTGAAAAAAGTAGGGAAAACCGCTAGACCATTCAGGTATGACCTAAATCAAATCCTTTATGATTATTCAGTGGAAGTGAGAAAAAGATTTTAGGGCCTAGATCTGATAGAGAGAGCGCCTGATGAACTATGGAATGAGGTTTGTGACATTGTACAGAAGACAGGGATCAAGACCATCCCCGTGGAAAAGAAATGCAAAAAAGCAAAATGGCTGTCTGGGGAGGCCTTACAAATAGCTGTGAAAAGAAGAGAGGCGAAAAGCAAAGGAGAAAAGGAAAGATATAAGCACCTGAATGCAGAGTTCCAAAGAATAGCAAGAAGAGATAAGAAAGCCTTCTTCAGTGATCAATGCAAAGAAATAGAGGAAAACAACAGAATGGGAAAGACTAGAGATCTCTTCAAGAAAATTAGAGATACCAAGGGAACATTTCATGCAAGGATGGGCTCGATAAAGGACAGAAATGGTATGAAGTGAGAAATAGATTTAAGGGACTAGATCTGATAGAGTGCCTGATGAACTATGGACTGAGGTTTGTGACATTGTACAGGAGACAGGGATCAAGACCATCCCCATGGAAAAGAAATGCAAAAAAGCAAAATGGCTATCTGGGGAGACCTTACAAATAGCTGTGAAAAGAAGAGAGGCAAAATACAAAGGAGAAAAGGAAAGATATAAACATCTGAATGCAGAGTTCCAAAGAATAACAAGAAGAGATAAGAAAGCCTTCTTCAGTGATCAATGCAAAGAAATAGAGGAAAACAACAGAATGGTAAAGACTAGAGATCTCTTCAAGAAAATCAGAGATACCAAGGGAACATTTCATGCAAAGATGGGCTCGATAAAGGACAGAAATGGTATGGACCTAACAGAAGCAGAAGATATTAAGAAGAGGTGGCAAGAACACACAGAAGAACTGTACAAAAAAGATCTTCATGACCCAGATAATCTCGATGGTGTGATCACTAATCTAGAGCCAGACATCCTGGAATGTGAAGTCAAGTGGGCCTTAGAAACCATCACTACGAACAAAGCTAGTGGAGGTGATGGAATTCCTCCTCAGTTGACAGATTAAAGAAATGCAAGTTGGAGTTGAGGATTAAGACATATACTTCAGTGAGAAATGTATTGACAATTAAAAAGAACCCCAAAAGGCGCTGAGGTTTCCTGGCCTCCTGCAGGAGGGTAATGATTATGTGATGTAATCCACATTCCTGCCTGACTTTTGGAAATGAAAGAAAACAAGAATTTTCAAGATGATTACCTAAGATTAAAGGTCATTCTGTGGCCTTGTTTAGTTGGTTGTTTTTCCTGTGAAAACTTGATCTTTCTGGACCTCAATGATCTCATCTATAAAATAGAAGTGTTGTACTACGTCATTGTTTAAGGTTCTTCTCATGCCTTACAGTTTGTGAGTACAGGAATTTACAAGCTTTTTTTTCTGGTATTTAACCTTTGGCCTTGGCCTCTTTAGCGCTTATGATCGAAACTGATGGACTGAACTGAAAGTTGATGTGACAGGTGAGGAAGCCAGGACAAAGGACTTGAGGGAAGGTTTGAAGCAGGGACAGGTTTCACAGCTCGCTACTAAATGGAGTTGAAAGGAAAGAATTCAAGATTTCAGAAACCAGTGGATAAAGCAGAAAAGGTTGAAGCTCAGAAAAGGCTTTCAGAGGGATTACAAAGAGAATGGTTGTGCTTTAGACTTTAGCAGGCTGCGAATTGATTGGCCAATGTGAGTCAGAAGAAAGGGTTAGCCATCACAGGGCTGTGGGTGATGGATGGCTGTCTGGCATCTTGGCCTTACTGTCCCAGCCCCAGTCTTTCAGAAGCTGGTATAGCATTGACACTATTACCAATAATTCTACTCCCAACTACACAAAGCTTTCTTAGTCTTAGTTTAGGTAAAAGAATAGATAGTAATTAAGTAAAGGAAAAGTAAAAAAAAAAAAAAAAAAATCACAAAAACATAGATGGAAGCAGATTTTACTCTGAATTGTTTGAAAGAGTAACTACTTTTTTTTCCTCTTCCTTCCTTCTTTCTTCTCATCTTCCTCTCTTTTGCTCATTACCCACTTCTTTCTCTTTCCTTTCTCTCTGGTTCCCTTTCCTCACCCCTTCATTTTTTCATCCCCCACTCCCAGCACTTACAACACTGTGTTTAAAAGCTCTTGCTAGGGACTTACCTGGTGGTTCAGTGGTTAAGGCTCCATGCTTCCAATACAGGGGTGCAGGTTTGATCCCTGGTTGGGGAACTTATATCCCATATGCTACAACCAAGAAAAAAAAAAAAAAACACCACCAAATAGTTAAAAAAAAATCCAATTAAACCAAAAAAAAGTCCATTCTGAGCACTGTGGCCAACACAAAATAAAGAAGACATGTTTCTGATTTCTCACATTGTTCTCAAGCAACAAATTCAGTTCAGTTCAGTTCAATTCAGTTCAGTTGCTCAGTTGTTTCCGACTCTTTACGACCCCATGAACTGCAACACACCAGGCCTCCCTGTCCATCACCAACTGCTGGAGTCTATCCAAACCCATGTCCATTGAGTCGGTCATCCCATCCAACCATCTCATCCTCTATCATCCCCTTCTCCTCCTGCCCTCAATCTTTCCCAGCTTCAGGGTCTGTTCAGATGAGTCAGCTCTTCACATTGGGTGGCCAAAGTATTGGAGTTTCAGTTTCAACATCAGTCCTTCCAATGAACACTCAGGACTGATTTCCTTTAGGATGGACTGGTTGGATCTCTTTGCAGTCCAAGGGACTCTCAAGAGTCTTCTCCAACACCACAGTTCAAAAGCATCAATTCTTTGGCGCTCAGCTTTCTTTATAGTCCAACTCTCACATCCATACATGACCACTGGAAAAACCAGAGCCTTGAGACAAACAAAGAATGTAGTAAAACATTGTAAAGGCTTCCCTGGTGGCTCAGTGGTGAAGAAACCACCCGCCAGTTCAGGGGACCAGGCTTCAGGCTTCAAACCCTGGATTGGGAAGAACCCATGGAGAAGGAAATGGCAACCCACTCCAGTGTTCTTGCCTGGGAAATCCCATGGGCAGAGAAACCAAACAGTAAAAATCCTCCCTCATATTTCTTTTCCTCCATTTCAACCTGTCTGTGCAGCCCTATCCCAAATCTGCTAACGTTCTTTCCTCTTCCTCCTCTACTCCCCTTCTCCCTTCTAAAGCTTGCTCTGAGGCTTGGATGACGTAAAGATTTTCCCTATGTTGGGAGAAAAAAAGTCTCCTAAGGTTCACTGTGTCATATGAAGCAAATTTCAGACATAAGATCACTCACTAGTTGGGGTTTCCTTCTCTCTTTCTTTTTTTAATATTGAAACAGATATACTGAGGGTTTTAAAAAAATAAGTTTCATCTTTTTTTTGTTGAGTAATGATGGTATTTCTAGGACTTTACTGAGTGCTTACCATGTGCTAAGTGCTTAATATATGATTTCTAAGCCTTGTTTTATCACTCCACTGCTACTCTCAATTCATAGATGAGAAAACTCAGAGCAGTGAAGTGTTAGTTACTCTGTGGTGTCTGATTCTGTGACATCATGGACTGTAGCCTGTCAGCCTCCTCTGTCCATGGGATTCTCCAGGCAAGAATTCTGGAGTAAGTAGACATTCCCCTCTCCAGGGGATCTTCTCGACCCAGGGGTTGAATCAAGGTCTCCTGCATTGCAGGCAGATTATTTCCTGTCTGAGCCACCAGGGAAGGCCCAGTCTGAGGTAAAACAGCCAGAAGTGGAATTAGAACATAAATCTGTCTAACTCCAAAGCTCTAACTCTTTTCACTACCTCTGTGCTTTAATGACAAAGGGAATTCCATAAAATCTTTTTATTCCTCCTCAGAATAATTCTACTTTCAAGTTCTCTGTTTTTGGTTTTTGTTTTACTTTTTAAACTTATGAGGTAAGGCACATGTTTAAGCTAGGCAACTAGCTTTGAGAAACAGTTGGATTCCTTCTAGGTTATACAATGAGCGTGTGCTCTGTTTTTGTTATCAGTTGTAAACTCTACTATGATAGTCAATTAAATTTTTCAATAATTAGAAAAAAGTCTCAGCGGTATAATTTTTTAAAGTTAAGACTTTTTCCTCTTAAAAACTGATTAATGCTTATTTATAAAAACACATGTAGTTTCATACATTAATATTCATGGTGCAAAACACAGATGGACTTATAGGCATTAACAAAAGCAATAGGAAATTGTAAGTGTTCTTACTGCTTGGTATTACATATAGATTTAATAGAAGTTCCCAGAAAAAAAAATCTCACTTCGATGTTGTACACCTTTAAAATAACATTGTGAATTTTTTAACCAATTTAGTTCAAAAGATTATAACAGAAACCTAATGGACTGTTAGTTTTTTTTTTTTATTTTGACATTGATTATATCATTCTTGGTGCATTAATATTAATTTGCAATGAGACTATTATGCCAGTATGCTTCTGTTACAATAATCAATAAGGGAATATTTAGCATTGAATTGAGATGAGTGTGACATTAATTTGTGCTCTTCCTATCATGAATTTGTATCAAATTGTTGAACTGATGCAGGTCATGTCCGTATTACAACAGAATTTCATGCCATATTTATGTGGTGCCTGTATATTAGAGGCAGAATTTAAACAGTAGTTCCTTTAACCCATCTGGGTGTCAACACTTTCATCTGTAGGTACACATTATATTGCATCAAAAGAGTGTCTGACACATTGCTAACATTTGGTGTGAGTTTACTATTAGAATTTATGACCCCTATTTTAAGAGCAGGAAAACTATTAGGGTGCCTGTAACAACTGTGCTTGAAGCTAAAACTGCCAGTGGTCAGAGATATTAAATCTGTTTAAATGTGAACCTAATACATTTTACAGTCCAAGAGAGAGGTTTGGCAAGAAGGAGTTGGACCATATATGAGGGCTGGGATCTTTAATAGGCGAGAGCAGGGAACAACATTCTAATGTCAGCCATCAGTTAAACTCTTAATTTTCTGAGTTTTCCAAAATGTGAGTCCAGGGCATGCTCAGGAAGAAATTTCAGTGCTCCATCCAAATAAGCTTTAAAAACATTGTGTAACCTTCTCTCTTCTTGGAGACTCACAGTATTCATTTATATAGCAAAGGTTTAGAGATATATGAAAAAGAATGCTGCTTTAACTTAATTCCATCTCACTTTTCTCAAACGTATTTGATAATGGAATTCTTTAAAAATATGCCGCCTTTAAATAGCCTGTATAATTAGCCCTCCTTGGAACACATCTAGAGAAATGCTGATTCATAGAAAACTCAAAATTCAGCTGCTTTTCCCTTTTTAAAATTCATGAGTTCAAGGCAAATTGTACTGACAAATAGCCTCTCCAGTTTACCTTTCCATCCATATTTAGGTGTAAATAACTTATCACCTACGTGGTAGGTAGTGAATTCATAAAACCCAGGTAAGGAAATCAGATCCCATGTACATGCCAGATATGTCTCCATTTGATTTTTTTTTTTTTTTTTGGTGCCCTCCTCCCTCCCTGCCTCCCTCTCTCTCTTCCTTTCTTCCTCGTTTCTTTCTTTCTTTCTCTCCCTGTCTCTCTTTCTTTCTCTCCTTCCCTCTTTCTTTCTTTTCTTTCAGTTTCATTGAGCTATTAATTGACATACAGCACTGTATAAGTTTAGAGTGTACAGCATAATGATTTGACTAACATGCATCATGAAATGATTATCACAATATGTTTAATGAACATCCATCATCTCACACAGATATAAAATTAAAGAAATAGAAATAAAAATTTTCCTTGTGATGAGAACTCTTTTTAGGATTTACTCTCTTTAATAGCTTTCAAACATAACATACAGTAGTTTTAATTATATTTGTCATGTTGTACATTATATCCCTAGTACTGATTTATCTTATAACTGGGAGTTTGTACCTTTCATGCAGTTTCCTGTATCCTGACTCCCTGCCTCTGCCCACCACAAATCTGATCTCTTTTCCTCTGAGTTTGTTGGTTTGATTTTGAAGTATAATTGACCTCCCACACTGTATTAGTTCTTGTTATACAACATAGAGATTCACTATTTCTATACATTACAAAATGATCACTATGATAATTATAGTTACCATCTGGCACCATACAACATTATTTCATTGTTGACTATATTCTCCATGTTGTACATTTCATACCTGTGGCTTATTTATTTTAAAACTGGAAGTTTGTACCTCTTAATCTCCATCACCTGTTTCTTCCCTTCCCGACTCCCTTCTCTGTTGGGTGCATGCTCAGTAGTGTCTGACTCTTTGTAACCCCATGGAGTGCAGCCCACCAGGCTCCTCTATCCAAGGTGTTTTCCAGGCAAGAATACTAGGGAGGGTTGCCATTTCCTGCTCCAGAGATCTTCCCGACCCAGGGATTGAACCCGCATCTCCTGCATTGGCAGGTGGATTCTTTACCACTGAGCTACTGGGGAAGCCCCTCTCCTCTGATAACCACTTGTTTTGTTTTGTTTTTTGTCTGTTTCTATAACTCTGTCTTGCTGTTTATTCACTTGTTTTTTTTAGACTCCACATATAAATGAAATCATACAGTATTTGTCTTTCTCTGTCGGACATATTTCATTTAACATCATACCCACTAGGGCTAGCCATGTTGTTGCAAATGGCAAGATTTCATTATTTTTTAAGACTGAATAATATTCCACTGCACACATATACTGCATATGTATATATTCATATATATCCCAGCAGTGCACTCTTCTTTGGCCATCAGAGCTATATACTCTAGGGATGCTCCACATGTGGGCTGTGTGGGTCTTTCTCTTGTGGTGGGCTGAGTACTATGTGGGGCCTGGTAAATATTGGGCCCTGGTCTTGTTGGGTTTCTAGGCCCTGTCTTGTGCAGAGGCTGTTGGCCACTTGTGGGTAGGACCAGGTCACTAGGCTGATTGCTGCAGAGATGTGGGGGTGCTAAGGATAGTGCTGGCCCACTGGTGGGTAGAGCCAGGTTTCATGGTGGGTAGTTTCAGGCCTGGGATTCCTGGAAGTCATGTCAGCTTACATGGTGGTGGAGCCAGCTCCTGACATGACTGGCTGTTATGTGGTCCAAGGTTTCCACCCATTGGTGATTGCAGCCAGATCCTGAGGCAGCTGACTGGGGGGTCAAGGTGTTTCAGAGCTGGTGCCAGCCTGCTGGTGGGTAGGCTGGGGTCCTAACATGGCGGGCAACAAGGCCCAGGGATTCTGGGGCTAGTGCCTGCCCCTGGTGGCTGAGGCTGCTCTTGGAGCTCATGGCTACCCCACTGGGGGCTGGGCTGGATCTTTGGGTTTCTGGGTGCAGGGTTTTGGGGTTCCCATGGCTAATGCTGGTGCCCTGTTGTATAGGGGCTGATATTGGGCCCTCTGGTGAACAGAGCCGTATTCTGGAGTGGCTCTGGGGGGTCTAAGTCAGCTAGCCTGCTGGTATGCGTGGCCATGTTCCTGACTGGCTATTTGCCTGGCCTGAGGCACACAAGTCCTGGTGTCAACAAACTGGTGGATGGAACTGGATTCAGTACTAATAAACTAGGGGGGAGTTCCAGAACTGTGCTTGTCAGCACCAATGTCCTCTTGGTAAAAACAAGCTCCCCAAAGTGGCTACCACCAGTGTCCATGTCCCCAGAGTGAGTGCCAGGCGCCTCCTGCCTCTCTGGGAGGCTCTCTAAGATTATAAGATGGTTCTGACCCTGGCTTCTTTTAAATTACTGCTCCTACTCTGAGTCCTGGAGTATGTGAGATTTTGTGTGGGCCCCTTAAGAGTGTAGTCTCTCTTTCCCACATTTCTCTGGTTATCCCAAAAGTAAGCCCTCCTGGCCAAACAAAGCCAAGCACTCTAGGCACTCATCTTCCTCCTGCAGGGTCTCTGGGCTGGGGAGCCCGATGTGGAGATCAGACTCCTCACTTCTTGTGAGGAATCATCATCCCGTTTGTTGGTTGCCCACCCAGTGACATGGGTCTTGGCTACATCTCCTCTCTGCCCTTATACTTATCTCGTTGTGGTTTCTTCTTTATACCTTTAGTTGTAGAAGATCTTTTCTGCTAATCTTCTTGCCTTTTTCATCAATAGTTGCTCTATAAAGAGTTGTAATTTTGGTGTATCTGTTGGAGGAGGTGATCTCAGGGTCTTTCTACTCTGCCATCTTGGCCACTCCTCACTATTTGATTTTTCAGAAAAGCACATTAAGACCCTATAACCATGTTTATAGTCTCATTTCAGTCTCTTGAAGACAACAAAGATGAATCTGGAAAACTACCATAGGGAAAAAACACATGTTATACCTGGGTAAATTTGCATCCAGTAATCTAGGTTTTGGCATTACTAAGTCTTGTTTAATAATTATTTAGCACTTTGTGCCAACAGTGCTAGGTCTACTCTGGAAACACTTAACTGTCATGTACTTTATGATTTATATCTTAAAGCTCTTCTTTTCCCATATTTTATTAGTTGTCTATTGCTGCATAACAAATTACTCCCCAATTTAACAGCTTAAATAACAACCATTTATTATCCTTACACCTTGGGGGACCAAACTGCAGCCAAGGGGCTGAAGTTGTCTTGAGGTATGACAAGGGGAGAATGTGCTTTCAGGCTCACCCATGTGGTTATTGGAAGGATTTAGCTCTTTGTGAGCTGTTAGACTGATTGCTGTGTAGCAATCAGCTCTGTTACTATTGGTTGTTATCTGAAGGTCTCCCTCTACCCCTTGCCACATACACCTTGGCACAGGGCAGTTCACAGTATGGCAGCTGGCCTTCATCAGATGAGCAAGTGAGAGAACAGGAGAGGATAAGCAAGATAGAAGCCAGAGTCTTTCTGCAACTTCATCTCAGAAGTGACATCCTATCACTTTCATGACATTTTATTTGTAGGAAGCAAGTCACTAGGTCCTCTCCACACTCAGGGGAGGGAATTATACCGGGGCATGAGTACCAGGAAATGGGGATCATTAACAGCCATTTTAGAAGCTGTCTATCACACACATTAAAAATTTGTGGCATGGGAATGTTATTCCACTAAATGGGTCTGGTACTTTAGGATATGTTGATGTTAGTCTGGTTCAGAGTTTATAAGTTCATGCATTAAACTTTAATAAAATATTGAATGATAAAATAGAGAAATTTGTACTTACCTCAATTCCTTTCCAAATAAATATAGGACACTGTATTTATTTGGAAGGAATGTCTTGGTAATCTCTGGTTAGGTGGAAAAAGAGTTCTAGAAAGCAAGGGTCAGTACTGTGTCCAGAATGATGCCACAGAGTGGAGTTCGGAGTCCATAGCTATGGAACTCACAGGGTTCTGAGCAGAGTCAGTTAGATCTAGATATCTGAACAGCAGATGCTAATACTGACTTATGAGTTACACTTGTTTGTGATGTGGAGAGTTAAAAATAGCCTTGGACTTTAGGTTTTTATTTAGACCTGATGATCAGAGTACAGACTTGCATGACTTATCTACTGATGAGAAACAAATTGCCTCCAAACATAGCAGTTTGAAACAACAAACATTTTTAGTCCACAGTATCTATGGGTCTGAATTTGAAAGTAGCTTAGCTAGATGGTTCTGGCTCAGTATCTCATGAGGTTTGACTCAAGATGTCAACAGGGGCTGCAGTCATCTGAAGGTGTGACTGGGACTGGAGGCTCTTTTTCTAAGATGACTTGCTCACACAACTGCTGGCAGGAGTATTCCTCACCGGGTAGATCTCTCCACAGATCTGCTCGAGTATCCTCATCACACGTCATCTGGCTTCCCCCAGAATGATTGACTCGAGACAAATAAACAATAAGGAAGCCACAACATCCTTTATGATCTAGTTGAGGAAGATATACACTTTTGCCATATGCTGTGCACTAGATGTGAGTCATTAAGTCCAGTCCACACTCAAGGGGATGGGAATTAAGTTTCACTTCTTGAAGAGAAGAGCATCAAAGAATTTGTGGGAAGCATTTTGAAACCACTGCAGTACTCTAGATGTTTTACTTAGCAAAACAAAGCTTCAAAAGCAAAGCAAAACCAAATGAACTTCCTAAATATAAATGGCCCTTGTTATTCATTAGAAGAATGCATTTAAGAACAAATTTACCTATATGTCTCCTTTCATTAACAAATAAATTAATTCACAAATGTTCAAAATGAATATATGCCTGAGAGTCTGAATTTCAGGATATTGTATTTGAAGGTCACTTATCAAAAGAGCAAACATTAGCTTATTAACTCTAAAACTTTGAGGAATGGATACATAAAACTTCTAATTCAGCAGTGTTTATAATAAATAGCTTTTAAGAATTAAATGAATCAAAGTAGTTTACAATACGCTGTTTTAGAGATCTAGTTGCTAAAACTTTTTCTTCTGTTCCAAAGCATCACTCTTTTGCTTCAAAGCATGTTAGAATTGCTACAAATAAACAGATTGTACCCGAAAAAGCAAATACAAATCCCAAACAGAATTTATACTTATCTATTATTTTTTAGGAGTTCCTAGACTGGAGGTTGGTCTTTTTGCCCTTCCTTTCAATCCCTGAGATGGAGCACAAGGGCAGAATGAATAGAAAATACTAGGAAATTAAATAACTTTGGCAGTAAAACATTTCCTTTCTTTTAGGGTCAACCTCTATTAGGATTGCTTCTGATTTCCTAGGTTGTCTTGAATTTGGGAAACCTTTCCAGGGCTTCCCTGGTGGCTCAGAGGTTAAAGCGTCTGCCTCCAATGCAGGAGACCCGGGTTTGATCCCTGGGTCGGGAAGATCCCCTGGAGAAGGAAATGGCAGTCCACTCCAGTATTCTTGCCTGGAGAATCCCATGGATGGAGAAGACTGGTAGGTTACAGTCCATGGGGTTGCAAAGAGTCGGACATGACTGAGCGACTTCACCTCACCTCACCTTCCAGATTGGAGAGTTCATATCTTACATAGAAAGCTTCTTTTCTTCATCCAAGCACTTTTGAAGTCATCTCTTACACCTAGAAAGATTTGGAAATGTGGAGCGATGTTTTTAGTTATCACCATTGACTAGGAGCTGTTCTTGGCTTTTAGTATTGTGTGTGTGCGCATGCTCGCTCAGTCCTATCCCACTCTTTGCAGCCCCATACACTGTAGTCTGCCAAGCTCCTCTATCCATGGAATTTTTCAGGCAGCTTTCAGTGATAATGTGTTCCTTGCCACTAAAGGATAACCTTACAGCACAAATAATAGTCTGGCCTCAAAAGCCAGTAGTGCCTCCAGTTCAGAAACATTTCCTTGTCCTCTCTTCAGTCTTACTTCTTGTTTAGATTGTAAACTCTGGGACAGAAGGAATGTAGTGGACACTGTTCATTGCCCTAACCTCAGTGCCTGAAAGAGCACCTTACATGTAGTAAGTGTGCAGTAAATATTTGTTAAGTGAAGTGTCACCCATGAATGATTGGTGAACAATAAGATAGGTATAACAAAAGCCTACTAACCAAATTTCATTTTCCTTAGGCCTTGAATGATCTGGTGTTGGGATCCTAGATAAACCTGCTTTGAGAATAAAGTTTCTATTAGAGCTTTGGGTCTCTCATTTTAGGAGATGTTTATCCTATGTGCCATTGTTTACTGTGATTCTGGGATGGGAATATACTCCTAGAAGGTTGTAAGAAATCATAGATTTAATTTTATTTTGTGAATCTCTATTTAGGGAAAGTCAAAATATGATGTATACTTTTCAGTAACATTTTAACACCAAATTTATAAAGATATTAACTTGAAAATATCATCTCCTGGATTTTCTGGAAACATTTAGAAATCTTATAACTAAGCTGTTTTGTGACGGAGTCTGTTTTCAGTCAGTAAAGTGTGATATTCACGGTTAAAAGGGGTAACAGGTTGTGAGGCTTTGGGTGGGTATAACACTTCCTCCCAGTAAGACTTTCCAGAAGGCAAATGGACTACGAATGTTGGGCTGTGTTTCCTAAAAGTAAATAAAAATATATTAATTATCATAAATATTGTTTACATGTAATTTGTATTGTGTAGAAATTACAGGAAAGGATTTTCATCTCAATATTTCAAAGAAAAAATTTCCTACTTACTACATTTGTCCTTTCCCTTCTTTTTTCTCAGTGTTAACTTTCATATTATATAAAAACTGCTTGCTTGTTCAGCATTTTAAAATCTCTTCTCTGGGAATGTCTTTGCTTTGCATTTCTAGTTATTTATACCACCAAAGAACAACTTTTTTTTAAAAAAAAGAAGCATTAACTTTATCACAAAGAAATATTTGCAAATTACTTTTCTGATGGCATTTAGTGTTTGTTTCACCTTCTTGCCTCCTTCTGCATTTATAGTATATTCACACATTGAGCTTTTAACATTCCTTCATGATTCTACAACAGAACTTCTTTCTCCCCAGACAGCTAATTAGTGCTTTTTTTTTTTTTTAATCATAATAGCATATATATATATTGTGGCTAAAAATTGCATCCTTTTTTTCTACTGAGAGGGATGTTTTAACTGGAGGGGCGGGGGAGTTGACTAACTCTGTGGACCTGTCTTCAAGGCTGGATTCAGAGCAGCTATTACCGTAATGGTCCCTGCTCAATTCTAGCTTCTGGTTTCTTTCTTAATGTAATAACAAGACCTTTGGAAAATAATGATAGCCAAATAAAGAAAACCAGTCCACTACACAAATTGGTGACACTTGCTTGGGAATAACTGCCATTATTTATAGGTTGGTGTTTGTCTGGTTAGGTTGCTTTTGCCAGTGCACACAGCAGTGAATCTCATCACAATCTGTTCTCCTAGGCATTTCTTCTCCCTTTTGATATTGTTTCCTTTCAGTACGTATTGGGATGTTCTGGAATGAGCTCAATCAACAGTGCTTTATTTCTGAGTTGAGGATAGTTGAGGAGTGTTAATGCTTGTGTGTGTTTGGTTGGGTTGTTCTGCCCTTTCCTTCCCTCTGAAACCATTATTATTATTATTTTTTAATAAACCTTACATAGGGAGAGGATTTGGAGGAGGAAGATGTATTCATACTGTCTTTTCTGTTTAAACCAGAAAAAAATTTTCAAGGCAGAAATTCTGGTAGGATAACAAAGGAGTATCCCAAGAAATGCCCAAGGGAGAGCCCTGAGTTGGAAAGTGTTCTAGCTGAGATGGCCATTGGCATATCTGTACAAGTATGTACAGATTGAAGTATAGTTGATTTGGGGCATCCTTGGTGGCTTAGACGGTAAGGAATCTGCCTGCAATGCAGGAGACCTGAGTTCGATTCCTTGGTCAAGAAGATCCTCTAGAGAAGGGAATGGCTACCCACTCTAGTATTCTTGCCTAGAGAATTCCATGGACAGAGGAGCCTGGTAGGCTACAGTCCATGAGGTTGCAAAGAGTCAGACAAGACTGAGTGACTAACACACACACACACACACATAGTTGATTTACAATATTGTGTTAGTTTCTGGTATACAGGAAAATCATTCTATTATATATATATTTCATATTCTTTTCCATCATGGTTTATTATAAGATATTAAATATAGTTTTCTGTGCTATACAGTAGAACCTTATTGATTATCTATTTTATATATAGTAGATTGTATCTACTAATCCCAAATTCCTAATTTATTGCCCCCCCCCACCCCTTTCTGGTAGTAAGTTTGTTTTCTATGTCTGTCTGTTTCTACTTAGTAAATAAGTTCATTTGTATCATATTTTAGTTTCCACATGTAAGTGATATCTTATGGTATTAGTCTTTGTCTTTCTTGTTTATTTCACTTAGTATGACAATCTCTAGATCTATCCATGTTGCTGAAAATGGCATTATTTCCTTCTTTATGGTTAAATACTATTCCATTGTGTAAATATATCGTATCTTCTTTATACATTCACCTTTGATGGACATTTATGTTGCTTTCATGTCCTGGTTATTGTAAATAGTGCTGCCATGAATACTGGGGTGCATATATCTTCAAGTTACAGTTTTTTCTGGATATATGCCCAGAAGAGGGGTTGCTGGAACATATGACGAGTCTGTTTTTAATTTGAGGAGCCTCCATCCTGTTCTCCATAGTGCCTGTACCAAATTAATTTCCCACCAAGAGTGTAAGAGGGTTCTCTTTTCTCCACATCCTCTCCAGCATTTATATGTAGGCATTTTAATGATGGTCATCCTGACAGGTGTGAGGTAATACCTTATTACATCTTTATTTACATTAATAATTAGCAATGTCAAACATCTTTTCATGCACCTACTGGCCATGCTGTGTATCTTCTTTGGATAAATGTCTTTAGGTCTTTTCCCCATTTTTTGATTGGGTTGTTTGTTTTTCATTATTGAATTTTAACAGCTGTTTTTATATTTTGGAAATTAAGCCTTTGTTGGTCACATTGTTTGCAAATATTTTCTCCCAGTCTGTAGGTTGTCTTTTCATTTTATTTATGGTTTCCTTTGCTATGCAAAAGCTTATAAGTTTGATTAGGTCCCAATTATTTATTTTTGTTTTTACTTCTATTACCTTGGAAGACTGAACTAAGAAAACACTGCTATAATTTATGACAGAGAATCTTTTGCCTATGTTCTCTTTTAGAAGTTTTATGGTGTCATGTCTTATATTTAAGTCGTTAAGCCATTTTGAGTTTATATTTGTGTCAGGTATGAAGGTGCATTCTAACTTCACTGATTTGCATGAGGCTGTTCAGCTTTTCCAACACCACTTGCTGAAGAGATGGTCTTTTCTCCACTGTATATTTTTGCCTCCTTTTCTGAAGATTAATTCCCTGTGGATGTGTGGGTTTGTTTCTGGGCTCTCTATTCTGTTCCATTGACCCACATGTCTGTTTTTGTGCCAAAACCAAGCTGTTTTGATTACTGTTGCTTTGTAGTATTGTCTGAAATCTGGGAGGTTATGCCTCCAGCATTGTTCTTTTCCCCCAGGATTGCTTTTGCAATTCTGGGTCTTTTATAGTTCCATATAAATGGTATGAAATTTGCTCTACTTCTGTGAAAAGTGTCATGGGTAATTTGATAGAGATCATGTTAAATCTGTAGATTGCTTTGGATAGTATGGCCATTTTAAACATATTAATTCTTTCAATCCAAGAGCATGGGATATCATCCCATTTATTTAAACTATTTTCAATTTCCTTTATCAATGTTTTATAGTTCTCAGTGTTTAAATCTTTCAGCTCCTTGGCCAGGTTTATTCCGAAGTATTTTTTTAATGAGATTTTAAAGGGAATTGTTTCTTTACTTTCCCTTTCTGATATTTCATTGTTAGTATAAAGACATATAATAGATTTCTTGTATCCTGCTACCTTTGTACAATTCTTGGTAAAGGGTTTTTCTGATTTTATAGGGAAAAAATAGCACTAAGCAAAGTTAAACATCTAGATTCCTGTCCCTTCATATCACTGAGGATTGGAAAATGGGGAGTATGGGAGTTGTTCTAATTTTTTTTCTTCAGTTCAGTTTAGTCGCTCAGTCGTGTCCGACTCTTTGCGACCCCATGAATCGCAGCACGCCAGGCCTCCCTGTTCATCACCATCTCTCGGAGTTCACTCAGACTCACATCCATTGAGTCAGTGATGCCATCCAGCCATCTCATCCTCGGTCGTCCCCTTCTTCTCCTGCCCCCAATCCCTCCCAGCATCAGAGTCTTTTCCAATGAGTCAACTCTTCGCATGAGGTCTTGTTTTTGTTGACTGTATAGAGCTTCTCCATCTTTGGCTGCATAGAATATAATCAATCTGATTTCGGTGTTGACCATCTGGTGATGTCCACGTGTAGAGTCTTCTCTTGTGTTGTTGGAAGAGGGTGTTTGCTATGACCAGTGCATTTTCTTGGCAAAACTCTATTAGTCTTTGCCCTGCTTCATTCCGCATTCCAAGGCCAAATTTGCCTGTTACTCCAGGTGTTTCTTGACTTCCTACTTTAGCATTCCAGTCCCCTATAATGAAAAGGACATCTTTTTTGGGTGTTAGTTCTAAAAGATCGTGTAGGTCTTCATAAAACCGTTCAACTTCAGCTTCTTCAGCATTACTGGTTGGGGCATAGACTTGGATAACTGTGATATTGAATCGTTTGCCTTGGAGACGAACAGAGATCATTCTGTCGTTTTTGAGATTGCATCCAAGTACTGCATTTCGGACTCTTTTGTTGACCATGATGGCTACTCCATTTCTTCTGAGGGATTCCTGCCCACAGTAGTAGATATAATGGTCATCTGAGTTAAATTCACCCATTCTTAGCTAGAATTATTTCAGAAACAAAAATTAAAGTGAACTCCTCTCTTCCTCGCTCTCTAACTGGGGAGCTTTGGGTACAAAGTTCAAGTTATGCAAGATGAATAAGTCCTGGAGATCTATTGTACGGCACAGTGTCTATAGTTAACAATACTGTATTGTACATATAAATATTTACTAATAGGGTAGATTTTACATTAATTGTTCTTATCCATATATATTGAAGAAGGAAATGGCAACCCACTGCAGTATTCTTGCCTGGAGAATCCCATGGACAGAGGAACTCGGCAGGCTATGGTCCATGGGTTGCAAAAGAGTCAGACATGTCTGAACAACTAAACAAAACAACAGTCCATCCATATGAAACATAATGAATAAGATGTTGGGAGGAAACTTTTAGAGGTCATGGATAGGTTTCTGGCATAGACTGTAGTGATTCTTTTCATGGTTTTGTATTTATTTCTAAACTCAACAACATGTATACATTAAATATATACAGTTTTTTGTGTACCAGGAAGATCTCCTGGTGGAGGGCACGGCAACCCACTACAGTATTCTTGCCAGGAAAATCCCATGGACAGAGGGGCCTGGCAGGCTACAGTCCATAGGGTCACCAGGAGTCGGACACAACTGAAGTGATTTACCAGGCAGGCAGGCGGTGCTTCAATAAAATAGTTTAAAGAAGTGAGTGTGGAATTTGAAGTTTAATCTTCTCTGAGTTTGCTGGTCTTTTGCTATCTCTAGCTTCCTGTCTTATTGTGGCTAATTCACTGAGAGTAGTATGGCAGAGAAAGTGTCCCTCTGGTATAGGAATCTTTTAGAAGAAAGAAGTCCTGCTCTACCTTACGCCCCCAAGTATGGCAGGTATAGAAGGTGCGTCCTCTGAGATTTATGAAGGTGTGCCAGGATGATAACGATTTAGGCTGAGAGGGAATGGTGCCTTGAGTCTCCCACAGTACTGCACAAAAAGGGAAGCTATCTTGATCGTATTAGTGTCCTCACCAGTTACTAAAAGCCCCCCTGATGTTTTGGCGGCTTTGAATAAGGGTTGTTTTTGTCCTGTACCACAGGAAACATACCTTTCTACAGAAATTTGGATCAAAGTTCTAGTTCTCAAACCATGGCTTCTAGATAGGTCCTTCAGCAGTCCTGTGAGCATTTGATTCAAATATTATTTTCATATTTACATTAACCATTAATTTTAAGAGTAAATAATGCTGGCTGTCATAACAAGGTTCTAAACCTTACTTGCCTAACACAGTTAAAGTTTGGTCCTTGCTATTTCAAACCTAATAAACTGTTCCTGGTCTGCAAGTGGCTTTCTACATGGTCCTTGGAGAGCCCAGGCTTCCTCTGTCTTGTGGCCTCATCCTCCTCACTGGATCCTTAGAGTCCTTTCCAGCCAGCAGACTGTCAAGGAAAGGGTTGGAGGGTTGCCTGTGACAAGTCTGCAGGTGCAGAGTCTGGGAGTGGTGTGTATCAGCTCCACTCACATTTCGCTAGGTAAATCTCAGACAAATAACTACAAAGAAGGCTGGAAAACATGGCTAAACTGTGTACCCAGGAAGGAAAGGAAAGAGAGATGATTTTTGTTAAGAGTCCAGCTAGCTATCTTTATCACAGTCATTTTAAAAAGACATTTTAACTCTTTGAAGACTACAGCTTCTTAAAACATTGCCAATGTTAACTTCGGAATGAAATTTTATTTGTTTTATTCAATAAAATGCCCTGTAGTTGCAGAAAAAATAATGCTGTTACAAAAACATCCTTACCACCAGCAGCAATTTATCTGTGAGAATCGCTGTCATCACCTTCAAAAGCAATTGCAAAGAAAGTACAAAAAAAAAAAAAAAAAAAAACTTTAAATTC